>CANYBF012219379.1:0-11004 GCA_948192965.1 Dalechampia spathulata
TCAATCACATAACATAGCCAAATGCTTTCATCCCTAGCAAAATCATAAGCCTAGACGTCATTTACGTCTTATGGCAATCCAAAACAAGCCAAAAGTGGCTTAACACATAAAACTAGCACAAACATAAATCAACTAGCACAAACCTCACGCATATCACACAATGTAAATCCACACATTGCAATGCACCTACGTACACCCATCAGTAATCATATACACATGTACACATGCACATACATCCCTAGATACGTATCTACGTATACTCCTAGGGTCTCTAATGTGGGTGTAACATAATATATGAGGTGTCATAGTTGTTTGTGTTATAAGTTGAAATATTTAATGTATTTGCATTAAGAAAGTGATTTTCATTATATTATTATCAATGTACGAAATGGAATTGGGTTGTATGCTACATGAAATAGATGTTATATGAAATGAATGTTTTATGAAATGACATATGAAAATCATACTATATGAGGTGCATGACATATGGAATGGATGATGTTTGATATGATAACATGATGCATCCATATGTTTATTTTGGCATCATGGCATAAAGCATTTATAACATGTCACGAAACATTAAATGATATATTTATATACATGACATGTCATGGAGAAATAAGGAAAGAGGAAAATAAATGAATGAAAGGAAATAATAAATGAAAAGGGTACTCAGGCATTATGAAATGAATTTTTACAGGAAATGAATGGAAAGGAAAATAATATGAAATGAGTAGAAAAAGGGTTCCAGTACGTTGAACGACTGTAATGATATGAAATAAATGTAAGACCCAGTACTCTACGTGCTTATGAAATGGCTCAGTATGAAAGAGGGCAATGAAATAAAATGATTCAGGAAAATAAGAGGGAGATTGCATAACATGAATGCATTTTCAAAATCACATATTATCATTCATATATCATGAAAGTTCATTAAAAGAGATATGATAGCACTGCGAGTGCACATGAATAAAGGATACAGAAACATGATAGTTTTTATATGGCATGAAGAATGTTGAATATGTTCGCATTTTCATAATGTTGAAGAGATGAGTTGATACAAGAAATAAATCATGGAAAATGGCAAATTGGAATTCATAGTAAATATTACATTGCATTACTTATAATGAATTATATACAGTGAATGGAGCTTATGCTCAAAAGTAAGAATAAATATATTTTGAATAGGATATGCACTATAATTGTGATTAGATGAGTATTTCAATGAATAAAGAATTTATTCTATGTTATGTTGGATTATATTATAGACGCATTCGTAATTAATCATAGATAATTCTAATACATTAGACATGGTTATGAGTAGAAGCTATAGAAAACAGTTAAAATAGTTTACATTCCTAAATGGTGATAACATGAGGAATATATGAGAATATTCTTGATGTCATTCATGTTAAATGTCGGTAGAGAATATATTTAATACGATTAATTATATTATGATTTATAAATTTAAGGAAATATGATAAAATGAAAAAAATGGCATTTTAGAATAATTACAGGATTATATAAAATCTTGAAATGTTATGAAATTAATGATATTGGTTATGAACATATTATAGACATATTACGATAATGAAATGATATTAGTTGTGTAACTATGATTGATTAATATACATGACATATGATTACATTACTTAGAAATAATTCAAAAAGAATTATAAATCCAAGGATGAATAGATGATAAGTATATATATGGAAATAAACTAGACACAGCGATGACATTAAATGAATGATGATCCAAATATGATACAGAAGCAAATAAATATTGATATATATAATGGTGATGTCTAGAAGTAAAATTGTAAATAGTTATAAGCCAATGCTATGGTTTGAATGACCTGTCTTTTATATAATACAAATGATTGTATTTTATTATGTTCTGTATAAAGCACCACTGAGTGATATACTCAACGTTCGTCATTTGATGGACGTAGGTTAACAGATGATGGTAAGCACGGATTCCCAAAAACACCAATTCAGTAGAGGTCTCTTTGAAGGCAAGGACTTGGAAGAGTTCAAAGTTCTACTTAAATTAATTAAGAAATTTTAAGTAATATTAAAGGTAGTAAATTTAAGAATTTAATTAGGGATAAATACTTCCGCAAGACTTAGAACAACATAAAAAAAATTTCATATATCCTTTGTAGAGTAATTAGTGGTTTCCATTTACTAGAGATCGTTAACTATTCTTTGGGAGCATATCGTGCTGCAGAAAGGCATGACAATAATTCTGCTAACCTTTCTAAACTGTAATCCATCTGAACAGGTATAAAATGTGTTATCTTTGTTAGTTTGTCTACTATAACCCATACAACATCATGCTTAGCCTGTGTTAATGGTAGACCAGTTATAAAATCCATCATTATGCGATCCCATTTCCATTCTAGTATAGGTAAAGGATTAAGTAAACCACAGGTACTTGGTGTTCTGCCTTTACCTGTTGACATATTAAGCATCGAGCCATGTATTTTGCTATATCATTCTTCATACCAACCCACCAATACAATTTCTTAAAATCCCAATACATTTTTATGCTCCCTGGTGATATGAATATCTTGAACTATGTGCTTCTTTTAAGATTTATCTTTTCAAGTCTTCATCAGCAGGAATATATAGTCGTGTACCATGTCTCAATATACCATCATCAGCTAAGATAAACATAATAGTCTTACTTGTTTGCATTTTCTGTAATTACTTTTGATATTCCTCATCATGTACTATGCACTCTTTAATCTTATCTGTCAAATCTGGCTTTATTGCAACTGCAATTTAGTTAAGACATAATCTATCGCATTCAATCGTAGAATCTCCTGTACTAGCATCATTGATGACAGTTGTAAACTTACAAATGACTTTTTACTCAAAGCATCTGTCACATGATTAGCTTTTCCTTAGTAGTAATCAATAACACAGTCATAGTCTTTAATCAATTCTATCCACCGTTTCTGTCTCAAATTTAGTTCCTTCTTGTGTTCTTAAATATTTCAGGCTTTTATGATCTATATAGATGTAGCATTTTTCATCATACAAATAATATTGCCAGATCTTCAAAGTAAACATAATCATAGCCAACTCTAAATCATGGGTAGGGTAATTCTTCTCATGCGGCTTCAATTATCTCAAAGCATAACCAATCATCTTCTGATCTTGCATCAGTATACAGACTAACCCATTCAATGAAGCATCACTGTATATCACATAAATTATCTCAGGTGTCGATAAGGTCAACACTGGAGCCTATGTCAAGCATTCTTTCAAATGATCAAAACTTCTTTAACATTTATCTGTCCGCTCAAAATGAACATCTTTCTGTAATAATGTAGTCAGTGGTGTAGCTATCATCGAGAATCCCTTAACAAATCTCCTATAATAACTTGTTAAACCTAAGAAACTACGGACTTTACTAACATTTCTTAGAGTCTGCCAATTAACCACTACTTCAATCTTACTCGAATCAACTTTGATACTTTTTACTGAAATCATATACCCAAGAAAAGTTACATGTCCCAACCAAAAGTCATATTTTAATAGTTTTCCATATAATTGTTTTTCCCACATCTTCTATAATACAATCCTTAGATGTTCATCATGCACCTCTCAACGCTTCAAATAAACCAATATATCATTGATAAACATAACTATGAATTGATCCAAGTACTCCTTAAATATAGTGTTCATTAGCGCCATAAATGCTGTAGGTGCATTAGTTAAACCAAATAGCATCACTAAAAACTCATAATGCCCATACCGAGTATGAAAAGCTATCTTTGGAACACTACTCTCCTTAACTTAAAGCTAATAGTAACCAAACCTCAAATCTATCTTTGAAAATATGGTAGCATCTTTCAACTGATCAAATAGATCATCAATACGAGGTGAAGAATACCTTTTCTTGATTGTTGCTTTATTCAGCTACCTATAATCAATGCACAATCTCATGGTACCATCTTTCTTCTTCATGAATAACACTGGTGCACCCCATGGGGAAACACTCGGTTGGATAAAAGTCTTATCTAATAATTCTTGTAACTGATTCTTTAACTCCTTCAATTCTATCAATGTCATCCTATAAGGTGTAATCAAAATAAGCTCTGTACCCGATAAAGTTTCTATCTCAAACTCTATTTCTCTCTCTGGTGGAAACCCTGATAACTCATTTGGAAACACATCTGAATAATCATAGACTATGAATATCTTTAATATATGTACCCCCTTCTATCTTGTATCAGTAACATGTGCAAGTATGGCTTCACAACTCTGTCGTAACAATCTCTGGGCCATTACTGCTGAAATTAATTTATCTATTACTGATGATATATTTCCCTAAATCTAAATAGTAGAATTACCCGACTGTTGAAGTGTTACCATCTTCTGTTTACAATCCATCACTACTTGATATTTTGATAACCAATCTATACCCAAAATAATATCATAGCCCTAAAAAGGCATCTTTACAAGATCAGATAAGAAACATATACCTTGAATCATCAATGAACATTGTCTATAAATCCTGTTTACTATCTTATCTTTTCTCAGAGGATTAAAGACTACAATATCATATCCTAACCGCTCATATCTAATATCAAGCAATCATGCCAACTCAAAATTATGTATGAATGTAAAGATCTTAGGTCAAATAGTACCAAAGCATCATGATTAAAGATAAGGAAATTACCAATAACAACATCAGCAGCTTGCAAGTCATCTCTCTATCTTAAACTATAAACTATGGCACAAGCCCCACTGATTGATTGATTAATCCATGACTGTTACCACGGCCTCTGCTATTACGACCTTGACCTCTATATTTGCCACGATCTATACTTTGAGAATTACTAAAAATAGTTCTAGGTAGTGGGCTATGCTAATATGACCCATCTTCAAAAACTGTATGTATCGACATAATTCGATATATAGGATAGTCTCATGCAAAATGTCACATACCACCACATCTATAATATAAATCTGTGCCAACCCTGCAAATACCATAATGAATATGACCATAAGTATGACACTGACTTGATCTGACTCCTAAACTACCATGACTTATAATCCTCTTGCTTTATGCCCGATAAGATAATGGTGGTCTTGATCCCATCAATCAAGTCATAAAGCAGCCTCAATATTTACTCCTCTTTTATCCACTGAATGATGAACTAGCTCCCTGAAATGATTTATAAAACTGTTCAACTCTAACACTTTCCTTTTCCTTGATGGTCCATTCTTGGTTTAAAGCATTAGCCATCAAAGCAGAGAAATCTTCATAGTTAAATCCCTGTACTAATCCTCTGATCTAAGGAATCAATCCTTATTCAAACCTTTTACGTCTTTCCCAGCTTGTAGTAAGAATACTTATAGCATAGTAAGCTAGTCTAGTGAATTTCAGTTCATACTGTACTATAGATATATTCCCCTATTTCAAGTTAAGGAACTCATGCAATTTCTGATCTGTATATGCCGAGGGTATATATTTCTATCTAAAGTCCCTTTGAAAATCACCCCAAATCAATACTGGCAGATCAATCATGCACTATGGAATAGTCTTCCACCACTCGTATGCATCATCCTAAAGTAATGAAATAACATACTCAAACTTTGCTAAATCAAGACAATCTAAGTGCTGTAGAAAGCTTTTGGTCATTTCGAGCCACATTTTAGCAACATACAGATTGGTAGTACTAGAAAAATTAGTAGCCTTATATGCCCTTAACTTCTTGAAATCTTTCTTATATACATCTCTAACCACTACCAGAGGTGGTGTTGGAATCACTTTAGGAATCTACTCTTGTAAAGATCTGAGGAACTGAACAAATTTTATAGTTATAGGATCAACAGCAGATACAAGGGTTTTTCTGTAAGACATAATCTCTCTCCTTGTTCACCCTATTCAATAGGTCCCTCTCTGACCTCTACCCTCTCACCAGCTTCTGACGTACCTTCTTGTAGGTTGAAGTTACCCCCACCTTTCTCACAAACCATAATTGCTCTATCTATCATAGTGTCTAATTTGTAAACATACACATGGATCAAAATAGTTAGTAGCAGTAAGGACTAACAATACTCCTATTATGTAACTCATTAACCTTAAGTAATAGACACATATGCAATAATCATAAGCCGAGCTAACCATGGCTCTGATACCAATAAAACATGTCATAACTTATCCCGATGTAACACGCTCCCGTAGAATAGTTACTAATCCCCTAAGCAAGGAAATTATTAATTATTCTACAAGGGATCTACATTTTTTTTACATATCTATCTGTAAATCTGTGGTTTGATAATACATGGAGACAAGTATAATATCAATACAAAAAAGTATGCATCCACTATCTTTTAAAACATATATCTTACATTGTCATGCATACTCATACCATCATTCCTTATATGTAATTTGTATATTTAAGCATACATAATAAAATAATATTGATATTACACACAATAAAAGTGAATAACATAAATATTACTGCCACTAAGGTTAATTTAATAAGTTGTATAAATACAAGCACACAAAGGAGTATGTTACATCGGTCCTAAATTGTTTCAAGATGGGGATTCTTTAGAATCATAACCTCTTCTGATTGTAGATTGATCAACCTAAATTCTCACTTGAAGGTCCTGGTCCTGCGTGTATCAAACAAAAAATGGTGAGTATAAAACTCAATGGTGCTATAAAATAAGTAAAAGATATAAACCCATATCATAAATATCACATTAATGTCAAATCATAGTAACCCAATATTTAGTAGTATAAATGTACCATATTATACCCTTTTTGTATCTCTCATTAGTTGTTATCATCAACACATACAACATATCATGCAACGATAGAAACAAATACCATAAAAGAATACATTATAACTCTTCCTCTATCAAATATTTCTCTATACTTTATTACTTTGTATACATCTCTACATAAGCATAATTGTAGTGCATTTATCATTCCATTCTCTATATTTTTATGATAAATGAATGATAATGTATGTCTATGAAAATAAAAGAAAATTAATTGGATTTAAGAAAATGAGTGTTAATGATAGTGTATTGGCAGTAATCCAAAAGGAAGATGTCATTTAAGTGTAACGACAAGGGAGTATTTACAATCTCCATTAAAATTAGAGAAAATTGGCATGAAAAATGCCATGTGTGATTTGGGGCTTCAATAAATATTTTGCCTTCATTTGTTTATGAGTCTTTGAATGTAGGACATTTGAAGGAAATTGGAGTTGTAATACAATTAGTGGAAAGGTCGATGATCTACCCCATCGGAGTTTTGGAAGATGTTCTGGTGCAGGTTGATGAGCTTATTTTTTGTGTCGATTTTTATGTTGTGCAAATAGACAACAAGACATCTTCAAAATTATCTAATCTTCTGTTAGGAAGACCTTTCCTAACAACTACCAAAATAGATGTCCATTAAAGGATATTGATAATGGAGTAAAATAGGGAGATTATCAAGTTCAATATGTACGATGCCATGAAATACCCTCCCGTCATCTCCAATATTTGCATCATGGATATGTTTAATCCACTTATGCATCAGGTTTTTTAAATAAATTATGGAGATGAATTGAGATCAACACTCAATAATGTAGAGTTTCATGAGGAGTCATTGACCTTAAATAATGAACTGTTGTAAGTCATTGTTGACTTGAATATGGAACCTGAAATTGAACAAGAGCCGAATTTAATTAGTCCACACACTAAACTCTCTCGTTCAATTTTGTAGGCACCTAACAAGCTTAATGAAGATGAAGAGAAAGACTAATAGGAATTTTGAAGAGGTTCAAAGAAGCAATCGGCTGAACAATAGCCAATATCAATGGAAGCAGCCTATCTACATGTATGCATCGCATATTGCTCAAGCTAGATCATAAATTAGAGAGAGAAGCTCAATGGAGGTTGAATCCAGCTATGATGGAAGTTATGAAAAAGGATATTTTATATTCGACAGTCAATGGATGAGCCCGATACATGTTATACCAAAGAAGATAGGAATTACAATAATCCACAATGAAGATGGAGAAATGATACTCACTCGTATTCAAAATGGGTGGAGGGTTTGTATTGATTATTAAAAATTAAATTCTACTATGCAGAAAGACCATTATCCACTTTTATTTATTGACCAAATGCTTGAACGTTTGGTAAGTCGTACACATTACTATTGCTTAAATGGATCAAGAGAAGACGACATTTACATATTCATTCGGTACCTTTGAATTCAATCGTATGTCATTCGGATTGTGTAATGCACCAGCAATATTCCAGCATTGTATAGTAAGTATTTTTTCTGATTTTATTGAGAATATTATTGAAGTATTCATGGACGACTTCACAGTGTATGGAAATTCATTCAATGAATGTCTCAATAATTTAACTAAGGTGTTATAGCACTGCATTGAGAAGAACATGGTCCTAAATTACGAGAAATTTCATTTTATGGTTGATTAAGGGTTAATTCTAGGCCATGTAGTATCAAGCTAAAATTGACATTATTAAATCACTGCCTTACCCCTCGATTGTGAGAGAGTTTGATCTTTTCTTGGACATGCAAGATTTTATAGGAGATTCGTAAAAAAATTTTCTAAAGTTGCTCAGCCACTTTGCAAGCTTCTATAGAAAGAAGTCAAATTTATTTTTGATGAATCTTGCAAAAAAGCATTTGACCTGTTGAAGCAAATGCTGATTATAGCTCCTGTTATGCAACTACCCAACTAGAAACTACCTTCAAAATTATGTACGATGCCAGTAATTATGCAGTTGGTACAGTACTTGGCCAAAGGAATAGAAAAGATCCATATATGATAAGCTATGCATTAAGGATATTAGATAGCCCTCAATATAACTATTCAATGACTGAGAAAGAATTATATGTTGTAGTTTTTGCATTAGAAAAATTTTATTCTTATTTACTATGTACTAAAGTGATTGTTTTTTCTGATCATTCAGTACTCAAGTACTTATTGAAAAAGAAGGAAGTGAAACCATGATTAATTCATTGGATATTATTGCTCCAGGAATTTGATCTAGAGTTACGAGATAAGAAAGGATCAAAAAATCTAGTCGCTGATCATTTGAGCAGTCTGCCAAATTTGGAACCATACGAGGCTTATGATGAATTTCCTAATGAGTTTGCATTGAGTGTAATCAAAAATTCCCCTCAGTATGCTAACATAGTTAATTTTCTTTGTACAAAGAATTTTCTCAATGAGCTGTCCAGGAATGAGAAAAATCAAATCAAAAGCAATGTAAAATATTACGCTCGGGATGAACCTTATTTATGGAAGCACTATGCTGATCAGGTTATTCGAAGATGATTTCTAGAAACTGAAGTCAATTTTATCCTTCAATTTTATCATATATATGTGTGTGAAGGTCATTTTAGTCTAAAAAAGACAGCAATGAAAGTTTTGGAAATTGGACTATATTGGCCAATGATACATCATGATACTTACTTATTTTGCAAACACTGTGAAAATTACCAGAGAACATGAGGCTTGGGAAGGAGAAATGAAATACCCTAACAAGGAATTTTGGTTTGTGAAATATTTGATGTGTGGGGGATGGATTTTATAAGACCATTACCACCTTCACCCGACAATGTCTACATTCTAGTATTGGTTAACTATGTGCAAAAATGGGTGGAAGCCAAAGCAAAGCAAGTTCAATGATGCTAAAACCATAGCTAACTTTATCAAAATTAATGCATTTAACAAGTTTGAAGTTTTGAAGGCAATAATAAGTGATGGAGGCATACATTTTTACAAGAGAGAAGTGGCATCTCTATTTTGTAAATATGGTATAACTCATCGAATGACTACTGCTTACCATCCCTAAGGAAATGTACAAGCTGAAGTCACCAACAGAGAGATTAAGTCAATTTTAGAGAAAATTGTAAGCCCTAATATAAGGGATTAGAGTTTGCAACTTGATGATGTTCTGTGGGCATACAGGACTGTATATAATAGCCCTCTCGGAATGTCACCTTTTAGGATTATTTATGGTAAGCCTTGCTATTTACCAGTTGAACTTGAACATAGAGCTTACTGGCCAATTAAGATGTGTAACATGTCGATTGAAAATGTTGGGAATCATAAGAAGTTACAAATTTAGGAATTATAAGAGATAAAAATTGAAGCCTATGAGAATTCAAGAATTTATAGGGATTTGGAAAACTATGGTGAACACAAGGAAAGCCATAGGTGTAGGTCCGATGAGCAAGTAACGTGCCAGCAAGGAGCCGATCATGGTGAATGATGATGAGCTTGCACCACTGACCAAGAAGCAAATAATTTTTGCTCCTCCCCTAAGACCCACCATGGATATAGAGCACACCAATATTAAAGTTTACACTGCCTGGAAACCACCAAGACCATAGTAGTTCAAACAGACTTGGCTACCTCCGAAAGTGGTGGATGACAATTTTGATCAGATGGCCAAATGACTTATTTAGGCCATGACAGAAGAATTGGAGGAACTGTATCAAGAAGACAAAGAGTCGAGTTAGGAAGAAAGAGAAATACCTACAGAGAAGGAGCCACTAGAACTGGCTAAAGAAGCTTCACCGAAGACAGCACAACTAGCAATTGAGGAAACTGAGCCTCAGATGGAAGAGCAATTGGAAGACACCTTACCTATACGAGCATGCCCAAAACTTCTGAGAGGTATTCTATCACCACCTTTATCAAAACTGAATGGTCATTTCTGTCACGTCCGCACACACATAGCTTAGACATACCATAATTGCATATTCGACCTATGAGTTATTGATTGATTGAGTTGGTTATTTTAGTATTACTGAAGCATAATTAATTAGGTCGATGACTTTTTATGCTTGATTATGTTAGTGGATAAATTAATATGTTAAGTGTAGTATTTATGATTAGAAGATTTTAGCATATTAGCGAGGAAGTGTTATTTTATTTCAAATTAAATTAATTATGGAAAATGCGATATTTGATGTTATTATTTTAGTTAGTGTTT
>CANYBF012219427.1:0-41749 GCA_948192965.1 Dalechampia spathulata
ATAAAATTTAATTATTCAGTAAAATTTGAGGATCGACATTACAAATTACACAAGTCTGCCATCACTTTTAACTATATTTGAATATTCAACGGCTAAAGGGAAGGGGGCCCAAAGCTAGCAACACCAACGATCATCATAATACACCCCTTTTTACCCGGGTAGCCCAATTGTTACTCGGATGGAGTTGAGATCTCAATGGTTTTTGATTCGAGTCCTGACAGCCGTAGTGTGGGAGTTTCACCCTCTGGGTGGGCTTCTTGTGGGTACTAGGATCTGGATCCCCATCTAAGAAGCCGCTGGAGTACCATGATTTACCTCTCTCACGATACTCGTCAGGTCGGGCGATGGGGCCCCTGGTTGAGGAAATCAACTTTTGAGATCCAATAATACACCCCTTTTTAGGTCATGTTTTGGAACTCCTTCTACCTACCACTTCCATATACACATAAGGTTAAAAAAAAAACATAAATATTTTACAATATTTATAAAAAATAATATATCATTTTAAAATTTAGAATTTATGTCAAAAAAAATAATCATTTTTTAGATGAAAAAAGTAAGTAAAATTAAAAATAAATAATTGCATCTCAATTCCGTTAGAACAAAAATCAATTAAATTTTTTACCTTTATTACCTTTAACTTTTAAATAATTATATTCTTTCATGTTCAACTTGGATGCTCGTAAAAGGTTCCAATCATTATTTTTTTCAATAATAATAATTAAATTATCACATTTAAAATTCCAAGAATTGATAAAAATAAAAATTTTATATAATTTTTCAATTTTTAAAATTTAATAAACAATGGATTAATTTGAATTTCAAATTATTAGAACGTTAAAAAATCATTATTCTGAAAATAATATTAATAATTAGTGAAGAGTAATCAGTGTTATGCTCATAATCCTCATTAATAATAAAAATAATAAAAAATTACTGAACATAAATAATCCATGCAAGTACCAAAATTTTGTACTCTTTTAAATCGACAATACGTGACGAAAAAATTGCTTGTCGTTTATTCTTAATGACGCACGTTTACCAATTAGCAACTGAATAAAAAGAGACAGTAGAATACGCGACGGAATAATAAAAATAAAAATAAATAAATACTAAAATAAAACCGATTCCATCAAATATTAAATTCCCATTTCCCATCTCTTTTCTCCTCATTTATATTTACTTCCCTTCTCTTTCTCGATCTCTCCGCTTATCGTGTTTTTCAAACAAAAACAAAAACAGAATCCACTCACTTTCATATATTTTCGGATCTTCTTCAAAGCTCTACTCTTTGGAGCAAAAGAGAGAGATTAACTTTTTGTTTTTGCCTGAGAAATTTTGTATTTTTTTTGATCAAAAAAGCGCTTTAATTTGGCTTTTGAGATGAGCACAGGAGAGCTTATTGGTATCGAACCTTTAGAGCTCAAATTTCCTTGTAAGTTTTTTTTTTCTGGGTTTTATCTCGATCTGCTTTCTTTTTGTTGTTGGGTTTTTCTTTTGGTTCGATTTATTTACTATTTGTGATTTTTGTGTTTGTCTTATGTTTTTTTGTTTTATCATTTGTTTTTTTTGGATTTGGATTAGTTGAATTGAAGAAGCAGATCTGTTGTTTGCTTCAGTTATCTAATAAAACTGATAGTTATGTTGCTTTCAAGGTACGTTCGTTTTTCCATCTCTATTGTTTGTTACGGTTTTCTGTCTGGTTGTTGAGAAATTACGAGATAAAAAAGAAGAGAAAAATCGAGGAATAATGATTCCGAGTCGTAAATTTTTTCATCTTTTTAGTGAATAGTGATACCCAAATGACTTTTTACTACAAAAAATTACAACCCTGAAACAACAGATGTTTGAAAATGCAGATTTGGGTTTTCTTTTCATTAATGGGCAATTTAAATTTCTCATAGTAACAATAATTATCACTGTTGATGTTTAGGTCAAGACTACAAATCCAAAGAAATACTGTGTTCGACCAAATGCTGGGATCGTGTTGCCTCGTTCCACATGCGATGTCGTAGGTGTGTCTTTTGTTCAAATTATGATTATATAATTTGCTGATTGGTATTAATTGTTATCTATTTGTGAAGCTTTGAAATTTGTTCTTTTATATCAGTTACGATGCAAGCACAAAAGGAGGCTCCTCCTGATATGCAATGCAAGGACAAGTTTTTGCTTCAGAGTGTTAAAACTCATGATGGTGCAACTGCAAAGGATATCAATGCAGAAATGGTATGGATCATACTTGATGACGTTTTTGACATGCAAGTGTTAGATGGTAGAGCTTTGGTTGTTACATGACATGGGTTTTGCGTTGTTTAGTTCAATAAGGAGGCAGGGCATCTTGTTGAAGAATGCAAGTTGAGAGTGCTGTATGTTTCTCCGCCTCAACCCCCTTCTCCTGTTCCTGAAGAGTCCGAGGAAGGGTCTTCTCCCAGAGGTTCCGTGTCGGACAATGGCAACACAAATGGTGCCGAGTTCTCTAATGTGAGTACTTGATGTTGATGTAATCCTTATTGTCATTCTTTTGAATTTGTTTCATTTATTTTTCATAAAGTTACTGTTGATTTTAACAAGCCTATGTATTGGTGCATTTAGGCTCCAAAAGCATTGAGTGACCGTTTTGAAACTCAAGACAAATCTTCAGAGGTATGAGACATGCTTTATGGCATCTGTTTGGTATTACATGGTTGACCGTGGGCTAGAACTGAATTTAAGGGCTGCTTGTTTTTTAAGAATTTACCATTATGTTTGATTTAAGGACTTAGAAATTGAGTTAATTGTGAGAAAGAAAGGGGAAATTGGAGTTATGTGCATGTAAGCCTTTAGAGCCTCATGGTTTGAGGTTGTGAAAATTGAGACCTGAAGATGGGAAGTTTTACAAGGTGAGTTTAGCATTTGACAAAGTTTGGCAGGGAAATCTAGGATTTTCCTTATTGGATTTACTTGATAGTATTGGAAGGTGAGATGAAAACAATGTCAGTATTCTTAGAATCAGGCGTATTATTATTTTTATGATTAGATGGGAAGTAAAGTCATGAGTCTTTACTAATAAGATTGTTTAATCATAATTGTGTTTACCTTGGTATAGTCTATAAAATGAGAAGAAAGTGAGGTGCGGACGTTGTTCTCTTGATTTTTTGTGACCTTTGGATTTTAAAATTTAACATTGAAAATCTGTATTGATATGGTCCTCTTTATGTGCCTGACTTGCCTTTTATCACAGTTGTACAAGTCTGTAGTTTTGCTGGAATTTTCCTGGGAAGTCTTTTCTTGGTCAAGCTTATAATTTTATTTCTGTAAATAATACTTAAACTCAATTGCAGGCAAAGTCTCAAATTACGAAGCTGACAGAGGAAAAAAATAATGCAGTTCAACAAAATAACAAGCTTCGTCAGGAACTGGTGAGTCTTCTGAATTTTGATAGATTATAATTTTGTGCCTTCTCTTACAGTCTGATTTTCTGGATTTTAGTTGTTTGCTCTCACACTGTTGTGGGATAATGGTTCTGTCATCCTGTATGACTTTCTTTCTGGCTACTGTCATCCATGTTCATTTCTTTTTATTAGCATCATTTTTAGAAGTCATTGTCAATCTCATTAAAAACTTAGCTCATGAAGTACACACTGGGATTTTGCCTGAACGTAGAGGAAAGAGTGGAGAAAATGACAGAAACCTTGTTTGTCATATAAGGTTCCTTAGTGATGATTTCTGATGAAATATTACATTTAAGAATTACTTAGCTCTTTAAACCGAGAGTTGTAGTGTCTGTTTACTTTGAAACTGCTTTTTGCTGATGGATGTGTACAGTGAAATGCTGTAGCTGGATTATGTCTAGTGCTGTGGATCAATAGCATATCTTTGGTTATTATGATTTGAATTTAAGGGAATTTGTTATCCATGTCATTTGCTACATTTCAGGAACAACTAAAGCGTCAAGGGAACAAGAACCATGCGGGTGTCTCGTTTATGTTCGTCATCTTCGTCGGCCTGCTTGGCATAATTTTGGGGTATCTCATGAAGAAGTAGTAAGCAAATACCCTGAATTGATACGTGGCTCTAATGTTCTTCCCCGTGTTGTCCTTGTCATCACCGATCAAAGAATGATGATGAAAGGCAAAGAAACTAATGACTGAAGCATGGTGCATTTTCTTAGTTAGCTTTCACGGAATCAGCCAACTTGTTTAGGTCACAGGAGATGTGTCTTGTAGTTTAAGAGCATCCTAAGGACTCGATTCTTTCTGTAACTTAAATTTCTGCTTTTTTTCTCTCATTTTTTTTAGTTTTGTGCTTTCATTTTGAGAGATTCTGGTATTGTTGGTACTGAAGATTTAATAATTTACACGACACCACTGTGTTGGAAATTGTTAGAATGTATGACATTTGTTTTTGGATGGTCATATTCTGATGGCTTGATCTTTTACCCCATAGCTCTCTGGTAGAAACTGCTTCCTGGAAACCGATTCTAGGGGATGGTTGCCAGGTTGCTCTATGAAACTTACTAGTCAGAAGAAGAGAGAGCATGAATATCCTCCTGGAAAACACGTCAGTGATAATCTTTGCTCTGGTACAACATGACGGATCTGATGCACAACCTTCAAATTAGGCTTAAGCTTGCCATCAACAACCCAGCAAGGAAGATACCCAACCAACCAAATGTCCTCTAAGCGTGGATAACCTAAAACGTAATTGCCAAGAATTACTATTTTTAGTTATAGATAATAATTGACTTATTATTATTTTTTATAAGAAAGAAAACTTGTTCTTCAAGTAATAGATTTTCAATCGGTTGAAATTGATTTAAATACATCAAACGGTTTAGGATGAAAATTACACTACGAAAAAGGTTGTAAACTTCCTAATTGATCACTCACAGAAAATGGCTTTCCACGTTCGGAAGTTCTGCAGGCTGCTTTTGGCAAAAACCCTAAACAAACCATTACCTGCTGCTCAGATCTCTAACATCAGCGCCATCTCCTCTTCCTCGTCATCATTGTACTTCTCAAAGCTTTTTCCCAAGAATTTTTGCGCGAGCTCAAGTTTAAATAATTTTGTGGTGACTCCAATATCTAGTTCTTTAACTAATTCACCATGTGGTAATTCTTCGGGCAATACGCATTATTGTGAGATTCATAATTGATATATGAAATTCTGAGACTGGAGTAACTTTCTTTATTTTTTTTTTCTTAGGTACGTTTGAAATCACCTTCAATGAAGAAGGATCAGAGAAGATCATGATGAAAGACTCGGTGGACGAGCACCAAACGGTTGTGACGGAGGATGCAGATGGATTATCTGCAAGGTTTGTAATGCAGAATCTGACGAAGGAGGACGTGAAGTTATACGTGGACGAGAATGTGATTCATATCAAAGGAGAGGAACAAGACTCTTTTTACCCGGAATTGCAAAGGAAATACTCTGGTAAGATCGTTCTGCTTCCTGGTCTCTACAGGACTGATAAAATCAAGGCTGAAATGGATTGCGGGGTTTTGCATATTGTTGTGCCCAAGATCAACCGTGGTAAGAAGCTTCAGGAAAAGGTCGGGGTCTTTCAAGTTTCCGTTAATTGATTAGTTCCATACAAACACACGTTTTCCTCGATCAAACTATACATTGAATTGAGGACTTGAGTTTTCTTGGATTAACGTGTTCAAAGTAATTACCATCCAAATGTTTTCAATTCTTTGACGATCTCGAGTTCTAATGCAATTGGAATGAGAGAGTGTTGGTAAGTCACGCCAACTATAATGATCAAATTACTGTTCCAAAATACTGACAAGAACATTGTTACTCAGCGATTTAGCGCAGATATAGTCTTGTGTATGATCATACGTAGGCCTGACAAGATTTCAGTTTAAGAACTTCAACTTCAGTTTAGAAAAATTTTGCATGGAAACTGAAATATACGATTTTGCTGGTAACATGTTGGGGTTTACCTTGTTGAATTCAGATTTATTTATATTTTTAATATATCACGAGATTAAATGTTAGAAGTGTAATAAATATAAATTATTAATAAAAATATTATATTTCATAAATATTTATAATTTTATATTAATAATTAAATTTAAAAATATTATATACTTATATAATTATTACATATCTAAAATTAAATATTTTCATATAAAGTATTAAACTAGTTTATGAATTTAAATAAATTTAAATAAAATTTTATTAAATCGAGCTCTAAATAGTTAATTAACTACTAAGATTATTTGCACTCTAATTCTGATTTTAGTTATGAGTGGTTGAACCGGTAATTTTGGAAAATTTAGTGTAAATTTTCAAAAATTGAAAGGAAAGACAATATCAAACGGAATCTAAGTCAATCATGCTTCATGTCAAAAGCCTGATCCTATTTCTTCTGATTTTTTTATACGAAATTTTATTGTATGATTTAAGCAAATAATTGTTTTTGCTTTTAAAAAAACCTTAATTGTTAATTTTTTTAATGTGAAAATATGAATGGTTTTGTTTAAATTTTTTTTAACAGTATGAAAAGTTTGTATTTTTTTATAAAAATATGAAAATAAAAACAGTAATTTCAAAAATATAATTTTCTCTAAAATTTTCAGAAAAACAAATCATACATATTAAATATTTTTGAAAATATATAATAAATATTTAAAATTAAAAATTAAAATTATAAACATAGTTACCGTGATACTTTTGAAATAAATTAAATCCATTCCTGTAAAAAAGTAAATTAAAATCCTGTCTATGTAATTGTCCTAACATGAATGAATGTGGAGTCATTACCCTTTTCCAAAAGACATGTCTATTAGGATGTGCATCCCTCCTCTTATAAACCCAAGACCTTTCATATATCTTTCCGATGTAGGAACTATTAGTAGAATTTAACTTTCAGCTAGAATACAATCTACATCGGAAAGATACAAGTAAGGTCTTAAGTTTATAAGGAGAAGGGCTGCACATTCTAATAAACATATTTTTTGGAAAGAAGGTAATGACTCAGTTCGTGACAGTGAACAGGGTCAAAAGGAAGCAGTCAGCAGGAAATTGTACAGAATATCTCAAAATTAGAAAAGAAAACGACCATTATTACTTGTATTTTTATAAATATTTTTAGAATGAAGTGGTTTTGTAAATTAATAGATTTTAACTTATTTTGTAAATTTTTACAATTCATATTTTAATTCAAATTTAATTATACATAATATTAAACTGATGAATTTACTTTATTCATCAATAATATTATTGGATTCGTTATAAAGCACATTTAGATGATTTTTCGAAAAAAAAACTAACTTATGATTTTTCTCGTGATTTACGGGGAGATTGAAGATGATAAAAGAATTGCAGATTAAGTGCAATTCGAAACTATTATTTCTCAAAGAACGGAGAAGCTATCTAATGTGCAGGGTACTGACGTGTCAAAAATACAACAAACGTATGCACACGTGCAATTCCCATAAACGAAACACGAGTACATAGTTTGAGTTGACAGAAGGGAAGGGGGATTCTGCAGCATATTGAATGTTTAACTAGAATCCAGTGATTCAATTAGAGTAGAAGTTTACTATTTGAATGTCAAGACATAATCTGAGTTTCCCAAATCAAATACATTGATTATTTGATATAAATTAAACGAGCTGACGGTCTGGCGGCATTGAAGTTTGCAAAGCTTTTAACACAAAGCCCCAAAATTGCAGTTCAACTTCACCTTCAGAACATGCATATGGTGTCGGTAGCGATGACTCCTTTTATGGATGTCCTCTAAATTGAACACCAGTCACGGGTTATCATGAAATTCAACTACATTGTCTGATAGGATCAACTCAACTCAATCACAAACCCGAGTTACTCCATCCTGTGATTGCATGCCTCCTTCACTGCCTCTGCCAGCCAACAATTTAATTATATACCTGTAGCTCACCCACATGCCTGCTCGATCCATGTCACCCCATCTATGATCCGCCAAACACCCACCTCACCACCACTTCGCTGGTTGTAGAAGCCGCGGTCACTAACCAAAATACCCAGTTACCCACCAATGCCACCGGTAATAACATGCAGACCCTGAGTTAAAACCCCGAGCCCATGATAAGGCTCACACAATTACACCCGTACCAAGGATACCAATGCAATTTCGGCGATTGTAACAACACTGCCTTCGTCAGGATACCCGCCGCATACTGGTGGTCGAGGGGGTGGCGGCGGCTACGCCTGGGAGCTTATGTGGTTGGTTTAGGCAATTCAGCTTTCTGTCTTTGCACTACTTTACATTAATACATTTTTCAGTGGCTCTTGAATCGTTTATCACTCGGGGAAAGGCTTCCCTTCCTGGTTTCATATGTCCACTTCCTTGAACAACTAAAAATCCCATTAGTAATAATGGAGCTTTGGCTTACACGGTTCAACGCTTCTTGCTTTAAGTTTCCTAGCTAGGGTTTTCTTTATTTGTCAGCTCTACCTGTTATTCGATCTAGGTTTAATTAATTAAATCATTACCCATCAACATTAATCCTACTTACAGTGAGGACAAGATTTATATATTCACTTATGAAATATATGAAAATTAAATATGATAAATATAAGATGATAAAAATTTTAATTTTTAATAATTTTTTACATTATATTAATTAATTTAATATATATATAAAAATATCAATAACATCTAAGTAAATAAATTCTTTATAATTAAAGGATCAATATTTTATAATCTAATGACGATGGTTTCGATCCATGATGAAGTCAACATGCAATTTTTAACACGTGAGGCTCACTTGAAGTGAAAATGAACTTCCTGAAAGGTTACTTTAAGAAATGGTACAGATGTAACATGAAATCATTATCTAGATGATTCTTAGAAAATGATTCAATCTATTTATGATATGAGTATCAATTAAATTCTTTAAAGATAAATTTAGATGATAAAATATATATTTTTATAATTTTTATATTATTATTTTAATTACTTAATTTCATTTAAGTAAATGATTAAAATTCACACAAACATAACAATAAATATTTTTCAATTTCAATGTTAAGAAACGAATAAGAT
Source organism: Dalechampia spathulata (assembly GCA_948192965.1). Lineage (NCBI taxonomy): Eukaryota > Viridiplantae > Streptophyta > Magnoliopsida > Malpighiales > Euphorbiaceae > Dalechampia > Dalechampia spathulata. Next base: position 9,020 of record CANYBF012219427.1, read on the forward strand.
GACCATGACCATGACAATGGTAGTTGGTTATTTATGACATCCTTAAAATTGACAACATTGCATGGCATAAGATGGAGCTGGATGGAGCATAAGGTTGAATACAATACAGAAAATCCAAGAGGAAATAAAAACCAGTAACTGTTAAATCATTGATCATGTAAGAAAGCTGACCTCGTTCACTGCTTTGATACTGTTGACCTTTTCATTTTTGTTTGTATTTTGATGTTGCCCGTCGTCACTCGAATTTCAAGTTCCAAATTCCAACAACGAAAGAGCGTTGGGTTCAATTTATATAGACTTGATATTTCATTTGGATTTAATTTTTATAACTACATGCATACTCCTTCCATCTTCAAGAATGAAAAATAATAAATTACACATAAAATCTTTAATTAATATTAGATAATTTAGTAGTATATTTTTAATTATATTGAATTATAATTTATAATACATGAAAAGATATATTTATGGACTTAAAATAAAAGAATATAGTTGTTAGTTAGCATTAAGGAGGAAAAATACATATGTAAACTTAATAACAATGCAACAATAGTTAGTAAATTAATAATAATTACAAAAAGTAAAGTATATTTTGAGATGAATATAAAAGAAAAAGGAAATTATCTTCTATGATAAAGTATATTATAATTAATTTAAATACTTTACAGCATTTTCACAATATTTAAATTATCAAATCAATTAAATTGGCTAGAAAAATATAGTGATACTCATAAGCACTAATGTCGGTCTTGGTCTTATTTTCGCAGTCATATACACGACATGTTATGATTTTTGCTTTTCGAATAAGGTTTGAATCCGGATCCATATCGCAAGATTACATATATTAGGGGGTGAAATTCATATAGATCGGGTGTAATACGAGAGTATGTATATAATACGTTTATTCATTGTAAATTATTCCCGACTAAAGTAAACAAAGACGTTCAGGCAAAAACCATAAAAGAACAACATTTATTGTAAGAACTATTACAGAAAAAGACACTTATTAGGCACATTGGAAACCCGGGGGGACCTTCTTGCCACAGACATTGAGAAGCAAGCTCAAAGAAAGCGGAACGTTAAGGTTGAGACCCAACACATTAGCTCTAATGGCGGTGCAAAGGCAAACGGCAGCTTCAAGATCAAGCAACCCACGGATAAGAGAGCAGCATGGTTCAACCGGAGGTCTACCGATGGTGACGTTAAGCAATGAACCGAGAAGGTTAGCACAAACCCCTAGTTTAAGTGCATCTATAGGGCAATTTTCTGTGGATGGTGGTGATGGGGTTGGTTTTGGTTTAGGTTTAGGTTTAGGTTTAGGGTTGGGAGAAGGGCAGCCGCCACCACATGCACTGACTATGGAGAAGAGGACAAGGTTGAGAAGAAGAAAGAAAGCGAGGGCTGATGTTTTTCTCTTGGAACCCATTTCTAAATACCTTAGCAATATGAAGCAGAGGTAAATATAATGTGGTTGTGGAGGAAACATTTGGGGATGGGTGGGTTTATATAGGGCTCTTACAAATTCATTTTATTTTTATTAAATATTATTAATAAACTTAAAGGAAGGACTAAGTAAATAAAAGAGTTTTTGGAAAGATGGATGGCCTTTAAATTGGATTTTGGAGTGGGGGGATAATTGAAAAAGAAAAAAGAAAGAAACTAAGGGAATAATGACACGAGGCCATGCGGAGAATAGGGATTTTAGGTGGCAGCAGGCAGCCATAGTTTCAAGGAAACTGTACTCTGCATGCTTCTACCATTGCTTACGTGTTTTTCTGTTTTCTTTTGGAAAGAAGATTAATGGATATTATACAAACTTTAATTTACTGTGAGATATTATAAAGTCGTAGTTGATATAAATGCATGCATATCTGAATCTATCATCTCACCACCAACTTATATAACATATATATATATATATATACAGAAAGAAAGAAGGAAAAAGCTTAAAATAACTTGACTAGGAAGCAAATTACTTCATCGTCATTGATTAATAGGGTTCGTTTTGTATTTTTAGATTTCAATGGATCAGATACTGGCAAAAGACACAAGTTATTACAGTAATCTTCAAGTGTCCAGAGAGTCCGTCTTCATTCCAGTATTGTCTTGATTAGTCGTTTTAATTATATATATTTTTAATTTTTTAATTGTCTTTACTCTTTCTTGATAGGCATCTGTTCCCTTACTGAAAGCAATACAAAATATTATATGGGTTTGATTCCAAGATCTCGTATAATTAAATATTTCAAATATCATGATTCGACCCTCATTCAAACCAAGCATGCATTAATTCCATCCATTTAGATTTTAAATTAAATCAAGTAATTTAACTAATTTAATTTTTAAGTTTTGAAGTTTAATCTTTTCATCCAATGCAATTTCTGTACAAATTTTAACTTTTTAATCCAACTGAACCAACCACCCTTCTTTAATACCTAAGAATTAGTGCAATTGGACTTACTAGACCATGAATACCCATTATTTTAAGATAAATTATTATATGATACAAATTTATCTTTTAAAATTATAAATTTATTAATAATATAAATTAATTTTTATTAAATATTAAATATTCATTGTCACACCTTATCTCTGTGTAACACGCTCCCGTATCTTCTAAGTACGGAAATCATTAAATATTCTATAAAGGATCTATATTTTTTTTTATAAAGTTATGGCAAAACCAATACACAAAAATGCATTTTCATAATATCATCAAACCATCATTGATTAAACAGAAACTTGTATATTTAATTATACATGATTAGGTGGTCTTGACAATACACGCAATCTAAAAATACATCACATAAGTCTTACTACCGCTAAGGTTAATATAATCAGTTGTATATAAATAAGCATACAATGAAGTATGTTACATTAGTCCCAAACTGCTTCAAGATGGAGATCCTTCAGAATCACAACATCCTCTGACTGTAGATCGATCAATCCTAAGTTCTCACCCGAAGGTCCCAGTCTTGCGTTTATCAAATGACAAATGCTTAGTATAAAACTCAATGGTGCTATAAAATGAGTGAAAAACATAACCCATATCATAAATATCACATTAAGGTCAAATCATAGTAACCCAACATTTAGCAATATAATTGTATCATATTATACCCTTTTTGCATCTCTCATTAGCTGTTATCATCAACACATACAACGTATCATACAACGATAGAAATAAATACCAGAAAAGAATACATTGTAACTTTTCCTGAATCAAATATTTTTTTGTACTTTATTACCCTGTATACATCTCTACACAAGCATAATTGTAGTACATTTATCATTCCATTCTCTATACTTTCATAATAAATGAATGATAATGTATGTCTGTAAGAATGTATTCATGCTTTGCATTCTCCCTTTGATTTTCCTGTAACATTTCTTTTCTTTTCTGTATGATTGTATACAATCCTGTACTGGGTCCATTTCTCTATGTACCGGTACTGTATTATTCTCTGGTTCCCGTAGGAATATAATATTTCTCTATGGTTCGTAATAAGAACCTATACTATATGATTCCATCAAGGGAATCGATAATAACTATATGATCCAGTACATTTTCATGGAGAATTTTTATGTATATCACTTTCTTTCCCCCCTTATATCCTTTGTATGATATGTCATAAATATGTCTTTATGTATAGATAATTCATGATATGATACATAAATGATGCTTTAATGATCTTATGTAATAATGATCATATAATACCATTTACAATGTAAGCTCATTATTTTGCTATCACAAGTAATCAAGTGAAAAGTCATCCTTTTAAGACCTTATATAGGATCATAAGGTGAATAGCTTAATCATTTAAATATAGAGACATCATTTCAAGACCTTAGATAAGGTCATGAAGTGAAAAGTACAAACCTACTATTGCTTTGCCTTTATCGATAGCTTGTGTAGAAATATGAGTCTCGTTCATTAAATCTGTAACATTTTCATTTTACATCTATTTAGTCAAGTCATTCACATATTGATCTTGGCTTAGCAGCTTAAGTAATCCATATTCAATCATGTTTTCAAATAATATCGAGGAATACACACACTTCTGCTCTTTATTTTCAACTTAGACAACACACCAAATGTCAATCTGCCAACACATATAATCATCTTTCCTATCAATCTTTAAGCATATCAAACTCCAAAAATACCATTAAACCTCATTAACACACTTTCAGCAGTAATTACAATAATAAATGCTAAAGTTACAAGCTAAAATCTACACCAATTCCACATATTACAATAAAAACTCATTCGATCATATACAAACATCAAATTCAGCAACTTATCATTTCTATCTCTTACCAAACACTCTAATTATGCTATGTACATACCAATCAAACATAAATCATCTTTATTAATCATATAAGTAGGTATAAAGATGTAGAAAACATATATAAAGCTTATAGACTCGAAAAGAAACATAGAATTTGAAACCTACTTATGATCTTACCTTAAAATAACACGTTTCTTTAACCCAAAACACAAAGAAAAGAAAAGAGAATAAAAGTTTTTTACGTTAGGAGAGGAAAAATTTACTGAAACTGACTTAATTTTGCCTTTAAAATATCAATTTTATGTCACATATGATCATACCATACCACGTACCCTCGTACCAATCCAAAAAACTTCAATTCCAATCTATGCCGAAATGATGGTACGACCATACCATCAATTGGTACGCCCGTACGCTCTGAAAACTTCAATGCACATTTTACATCAAAGTGTTTATATAGCCATACCATCCATTTGGTATGCCCGCACCAAAGCTACTGTCAAATTTGATATGTGGTACAATTAAACCGTACGATCGTATGACTCAAACACTAATGGTACACCCGTACGTGAACCCGTATGCCTGTACCAATGTATTTTTCATAAGTTTTCATTTAAATTGACTTCCATTACTTCTAACTCTACTTTAACTAGTATACACCCATTTTTAATTATACTATATCACATCATAACATGTTAAACATGCCAAGATACCACTTTACACATACTAATTCATTTAACGCACGTATTCTCAATTAGCATCTTTTATATATATTCAACTTTATAATCATCCTTTCATCTTCGTTTATTATTTTCTCTATAAATTTCATATTGTATGGAATTTCTCCATTCATAAAGCACTTAATATCATAATCATCAAGTTAACACATTCATGCATCATATCTAATTCATGCATTTCATGCTTCCATCAATTATTCACTATAACATATTCATAAAATAAATGCATATAAAGATGTTGTGTAAGTCAGGATGTGATATTCATAATTATTATTTATATATTAATAATTACTGTTAATTATATATCAATTAATATAAAATTAATAATATTTAATATTTAATAAAAATCAATTACCATGTTTATCATTTTCGATTCAATTTGTATTTTATGTTAATTTGATTTCAATTTAAAATTTTTGTAATGTTTTTATCAAATCATTCACTTTATTTGTTCAACTTTTGTTTCTCACTTTCTTTTTCTTTCCTATTTATTTTCTATTATTTAAGTTTCATTTTTTGACTCAATTTTTTATGATTTTTCTTTATTTTTATTCTCTTAAATTTTATTTTTAATTCATTTATTATTCATTTTGTATTTTTTACTATTCTATAATATATGATATATAACACATAAATTTATATATATATATATATATATATTATATCATATATATCATATACATTATGTATTATTTATTTATTGTATTTATCATAAAAAATCAAATAAAAATATAAAAATATAATTACATTATATGATAAATAAATTAAATTTAACAATAATAAGGAAGAGAAGAAGAGGAAAAAAAAAGCAAACAGTAAATAAGGAAGATGGAGAAGAAGTAACATCAGAAGATGAAGAAGTAGTAGCAAGTAAAAAAAAAAGAATAGATAAAATAGTGGTAGATAAAAGAAATAAGAAAAAGAAGAAAAAGGTAATGAGGAAGAAGAATAATAACCATGAAAAAAAAAAAGAAAAAGAAATAACAAATAAAAAAAGAAAAAATTGGAGGTAAAATAAGTATTGGATCATTTTTTGTTTGTTTAGGTTTGTATTTTTTTAAAAGGGATGTTTCAAAGATTATAAAAAAAATTTAATAAAAAATAAAAATCATTAACATAATTTTTTTAAAAATTATTAAAATGATAATTAAAAAATTATTTGTATAATTCCATTAGCTCATTTTCAGGGCCCATTATAATAAAAGTCCACTTTTCCAGGCCCATGTGAAGATCCAAGTGGAGAGTGCCACTAACGATAGTATGATATAATGACACGATTACTTTATTTTCTTACGGGGAGTTATAAGTATGTTTGGATTCTGAGTCTTCATTCCTAGCATACGTATGTTTTTAAAAAAAAATTTATTATTTGAATTAATTTTTTTTAATTTTCAAAAATATTATTTTCTTATATATAATATATATTCTTTTATAAAAATATGTTTCAATATTAATAACAATTAAAATATAAAAAATATATTTTGAAAAAATTCATGTTAAAAATTTTATAATTTAAATGGTTAATTTTAAACTCTCTAATACTTAACATATACTTAAATTATATTATATTTTAAAAATTTTACAAAAATCTATATTTTTAAATTATTTTTTAGATTTTTATAATTTCTTTAAAAAACACAAATTTCCGTATATTTGAAAATTTTGAGACCTTTTATCGTATTTGTATAAAAAAGCCCTAAGTTTAATCCTATTAATGGAGACTTCAAAATGAGTGAATAACATATGGATATTTCTTTTTCATATTTTATTAGTCTTTTCTATGTTACATAAATTTCAAGCAATTTTATTCTTGAATTTATTATTATTATTATTATTATTATTATTTAAAATTTAACAGGAGCAATATTTCATATTCATTTTTTAAATAAATAATTTTCATGTGATCTAAAACTATACTGTATAAATATTAATAAAATTGATATATAAAAATCCAAAATAAAAATAAATTAATTTTTTAATATAAATGATCGAGTATTTTTTTTTTTTTTTTAAAAAGTTGCTAGTCAGACCACTACGACCTACTCATGTCACAAAGAATGGATCATCCAACGAGTTTGGAAAAGGTGCAATTTGAGTGGTAAGAAAAAGGAAAATCAATTAAAATGATAAGAATACAATATTATGGTAGATTCTCCACTTCCAGAAAGTAATGGAAAAAGGGTATTCCGATATATGAGATATTTGATCACTTTGATAAAGTTGGTCTCACCATATGCTATAATAATATTAGAACTTCAGGGCTTTTACATTAAATGTTTTATTAATTAATACATATTTTGAGCCTCTGCAATTGCGAAGTGAGGACTCGAGATCGATCGAATTTCTTTTGTTAAGGATTTTAATTGTCTTTCTAAAATTCTTAAGGGTCGCCCCTTTGATGTCGAGGCTCGAGAATGATCATCCTTTGCATTCAACTTCTGATTTTATGGATGTGAAGTTGAGTTTGATATCTATTTTCTATACTTTTCACAAAGGAATAATACAGTCAAATTCAGACTGATTATATAATTGTTAATCTTTTCATTATATTTATAAATTTCATTATATCTTTCTGAAAAACACAATCAATTTGACATTAAACTATCATCTTACATAATATTATTTTTAATGTAATTAGATTGCATTCGTAATCTCAAATAAATAAATAATTTAATTATCAAAATTACTTTTTTTAGAAATATTTTTTTATGATATTTCATCATTCTTTTACTTTTTTTGTGCAATATCTTAATTAAATTTTATATTATAATTAATAAATTCAATTCAATTTACACATAGAAAAATATGAATAACATGCTTTTTTTTTCTTCAAAATATCAATATCAATAATTGTAACAATAGATACATAATTTGATAATACATTAATTTGATATAAATGATGAATAATATGATAATTATATTGATTGATTTTTAATATTCATATAAAATGAATGCTTTTTTATTAAAATAATAAATTTTAAATTTTTTTTCATTTTTAAACCCTAAAAGTCGATATTTTTATAAATATTTTATAAAATTTATTATATTTATAAATTTTCCATAAAATTTTCACAATGTAAACTAACTAAAACGACTAAAAATAATGGAAAAAATAATTCATGAACTGAATATTTAGATATGTATAATAGTAAGCAAGTAGGCATATAATGATAGTTCAAGCCTTCATTGATTTTCAAGCATCGTTAAAGGCCATTCTTGGCTGTGAAGTTAAAAATCGAGACCAAACAGACATATTGTCAAATGGTGATGCTCATAGCTGTGAACTGAAGACTTGAGTTTGATCACAATACCTAATTTTCTATCTTTTTCCAAGAAAATTATAACCCGAATTGACATTTTAAACTTGCAGTCTTTTAGGGTTTATGATTCAATATTCTTAAAGGTTAGGATGTGAAGCTAAAAATCGATATTGATCCATTTGGAGTCATTGGCATTCATCACATTTTCCTTCCGACAAAACTTAAATAATTTGATAATATTATTTACTTCTCTCATATATTATTATGTTCCTTCAGAGGCAATTATTTTAAGTTTATTATTATTAATGAAAGAAAACCAGCTCGTGCAGTTTAATAAGAGAGCCTCTTCCCAAGACTGCATGAAAAGCTATTGCATGCAAAGTATATATATATATATATATACACCCAACTAAATGCAACATATTGCCTATTGAATTATAACCAAGATATAGATTTTTCGATATTTAAATAAAATATCACAAATATCTTAGAAAAGAATGAAAATCAACTCTAAAATGTGCAGCAAACATTCGACATTTAAGCAAATTTCTTCCCAAGAAATAGGAACTAGACATGTTCAATCTCCACGTGCGTTTTTGATTCTTGAAAATCATAGTTTTTTTTGTTATTTTTATTTTTTCAAATCTTATAATGTTTATTTTCAGCTCGACAAATAGAAAAAAATTCGATAATTAGAGCTTTTTCAGTTTTGCATTTTTTTACGATATATTTTTAACTTTATTTTTATTTTTAATTAAATCTCTTATTCAAAAATGATTTTTTGAAAAACATATAAATAGATACTATTTCAAAATTAGTTCTAGAAAGAGATTAAAAAAAGTCAAATATTTAACTTAAAATAATTTAAAAATACTTTTTAACTTCAAATAATAATATCAATGAATATAAATTCAACATTATTTTATAATTCCTAAAATTTTAAACCATAATATATGGGGTTTAATGCAAATTATCACTTAATAAGATGCATATATATATATATATATATATATATAATCATTGTATAATTTTTTTTCATATAAATGTCCTATAAATCACTGTTATGTCCTACATCGCGAGGGCAACAACCCTACAGTAAGATGATCAAATTTTTATTTTTATTTTAACAATATATAAATTTTTAATTATTATTTTGGTTGAAGTTTAAATTTTTTATTTTACGAGTGATACGTTATCAAAACTCGTTATCATATCAATATGAATATAAACATTTTTGAATACATCATCAAAATAAAAAGGTAAAATTCAATATTAAAAATTGTTCTAAATGAAGCTAAAATCTAATGATTTTTACATGTCAAAAATATTTATATTTATATTTATATTATTATAGAATTAAATAAATTTAAATAAGATAAACATGTAAATATATAAAATAAAAAAATGAACTTCAAAAATACAAAATTAGCTAAAATTGATTATCATTGTAGGAATAGAATTAAGGTTAGATTACTTGGGAAATTGTTAATCACATGACACGTTTTATTATTAGTATATGACACTAAGCTTAATCAACTTACTTAGCAATAATTAATGGGTAATAAAATCAGAAATTCAACGATAACCGCTGAGTTTGCTAACCCACTAATTGGACTTAGTTTTTAATAATCCATGTGAGTTGATTAGGAAGATAAAATATATAATTTTAAAAAGGTTGACTAACATATAATTATTCAACACATATGGATCAAGACCCAGTTGTCCCTCTAATAATTATACAGAATCTTCCCCAGTTGATAACTTCCCTTGGACTACTAAGAGAATTTGACATTATCATCACCACCAACATGGGTATCCAAGGTTTGAAGAATTCCTTCCACTTTATAGTATATTCGTTGTGTGCAAATTTTGACCAACTTTATGGTATATCCCACCATTTCTCCCTCTGTTGATTCAATGGATTTCAGATCTTAGATTCTGCCTTACCTGCCTATAACATCAAGTGCATGTCGCCTATTCTTGTTAAAAAGATACATGTATTTTTCTATATATTAAAACAAGATCAAAACAAGTTTATCTGAATTATAATATTAAACGAAGTTTAATATCAGGATAAACCCTTAATCTTGGGTGCTAATAAAACAATTAAAATGCCAAGTTGATGATAGTTTCCCTTTTTTTCTTCCATTTTTCATAAATCATAATTTGAAGAATCATAGATCTAAAGGCCAAGTTGAAATTAGCAACAAAAGATTCAAATGGGCACGCTTGGCAACTTGTTCTTTGGCAATTCCAACGGTTAAACAGCAATTATATATGCATAGAAATACATTTATATGTATATAATAACAATAAAGAAACATGTTTGATGAGATAATGGCATCCTGTTTTCCTCTTAAAAGTCATAGGCGGAGAAAGAAAAACGGAAAAGAATATAGTTAACCCTATGATGTTAACATTAACCCTTGTGTATGAGTATGTGCCGACCGTATGCATGATTAAGCTTTTAAAGTTCATTGAGGTTATCATATTTTGAATATCAGACAGATCCACCATCCATTTTCATCATTTACCTGCATAAATATTGCTTTATTTTTGGTATATATCAATTCCATTTAACTTTAATTGGGAAAAAATACCATTGTTTAAGCAAGTGGTAAGATTCAATGGTTCAGCTTCTCATCTCTCTTGTATTATAAGAAATCTTTATAAGTAAGAAATCAACGATTCAATATAGACCCATTATATGTACATATATATTTATTTATATATAAGCTATAATTAAGCTAGTTGTCGTGTAATATGTCATCAAAACAGGTGGATTCTGGCTCTTGGAGATACTGAAAGAATACTGGGACAAGATATTCTCGAATCTTGATCCTACCTGGATTCTTCTTTCTTATCATCCAAAAGACGTTCGTATTTAATATTTGCAAAACATAATGAGAGACAATTTATTAACTTGCTAATAATACTGTATAAGTCATATTAATGCAATTAATACAATAAAGATTCTTTGTAAAGGTGGGCCAAAAGCCACTAAAATTCCAATGGTGCAGATGCCATAAAGATTCTCGACCGTAGGCGTACAAAGCAAAGCAGAAAATGATGTTTTAGTTACCGGGTTCACGTGTCCATGAAAATTGTCATATTTCATTGTTATTTATATATGTATATATTTTTTATTTTTACAAATATTTAAATAATAAATTATTTATAGATTTGATCTACCCATAAAAGAAGATGACTTCTTGCGTAATAAATGCGTATCGTTGGAGTTAGAGATTACACCCTTCTCTCTATATCTATATTTTTTTTTTATATTTAGAAATTCTAAACCACAAAATTTAGAACCAAAATCCTTTTCACAAGTTCTTTCTTGTTCCACAAAGCCAAAGCCACATATGCAACCAAAATAATAAATAAAATTAATTACATTTTACCAACTTAATTGAATTCCTTATAATTGTGGGTTGATTCATAATTTTATATTATACATATTTTTTAAATTTCATAATTAATATATCATATCAATATAAATATAATTTTAATCCATTTAAATCATAATTAAAAATCCAAAAAATTATCAAAAATCATTTTAAATTTATTCGATAAAAACCCAAAATTTATCCGAAACCATTTCCATTATACATATCATAAAACTTAGCTCATGAGATGGCAAAGATTACTAAAGTTCAGTTGACATTCTCGTCGAGATTTGTGGTGTTTTATAAATTATGGAACTCAAATTTATGGTTTAAAAAAAATGAAAAACTGCTGTTTTCTTATCAAAATATAATTAAAAAACATTTGTAAATATTTTTTATTCAACCAGATATATATTTTTTCTGAAAAAATAAATTTATTTTAATCCAAATTATATTTTATCCATAAATTAAATAATTTATATGAGCGATAATGAAAACCTCAACTCAAACCTTTTAAATTTATTGAAAAACACCGATACAATGGAGCAAATAGGCTCATTATAAGGCCAAACTCAGCCTAAATAAATGTACAAAAACTAATTAATCACTCTATCATCGCATCACTAATTCAGAAAATTCTTTAAAATAAAATAATATGATTGATTTGGTTCAGGTATTTAATATACAAAATTAACGTAGAGAAAATGACAGAAGCTTGAGGGGTTGGATGACACAACCCTTGGGTTAACGAATAGGCTAACCATGGTTCCAACTATTGAGGTATTTTATATGTAGCCATAGATATAGCTTCAATCAAGCAGTATAATATTCGTGTGTAGTTTATATTAGTTTTTTTTTAACATTTTCAGGCCCTCCAGCTCCCACTATAAAAACCTCACCAGCATCCCTTCCGTGTTCATCGTGCTAGAGTTTTCTCTTCACACAGATTCCTCTCCTCTTGCATCTTCTCAAACCTTTCAACAATTAAATATTCCAAAACAACAGCTTCGCTCGTACTTGTGAATCTAAAATGGCCAGTGATCTCCCTCAAACACAGGTCAAAACCGTCCCTGATGCCTGGGACTATAAGGGTCGACCAGCCGATCCGTCCAAAACTGGTGGCTGGGCAAGCGCCGGCATGATTCTAGGTTCTTACAGGCTTCCCATTTATTTACTCTCTAATTTTTTCTTTTTAAAATAGCTTTAAATCAACAGCATAACGTTATAACTCATTATCCAACGTAACTTACATATTACTTCATTTTGTGGTTTTTCTCGATTTCTCTTACAGGTGTGGAGTTGATCGAGAGGCTAACCACACTTGGTATTGTGGTCAATCTGGTGACTTATATGACGGGAACCATGCACCAGTCCAATGCAAGCTCCGCGAATACTGTGACGAATTTTATTGGAACCTCATTTATGCTAACCTTGCTTGGTGGGTTTGTTGGTGACACCTTTCTTGGAAGGTTGGTTCATCAATCCCTTGGCATTTCTTGATTTTCTCGACCCTCCTTTTCTTCATTCTTTTCGCTTCAGATGAATTCATTCTCCTCTCTTCCAGTTAATTAGTGTCAACTTCTCATGGTCTTTTCGCTCTTGCATCACAGGTATCTTACCATCGGCGTCTTTGCCACGGTGCAATCACTGGTAACTTAAACCACCAACTTACCATAAATACTTGCATGTTTTAGTCCTATAAAATTCATCTAATCACACTTTTTTTTACTTTGAAAAAAGCATGCAATGGATCTCGTCCACATAAATCCATCTAAAAGCATACTTTTATTCAATTTTTCTTTTTCCTTTCTAAGCAAAACTAGTATTTACATTGATTCAATTCATGCAGACCAAACTTTTACCTTTTTTAATAATTAAAAAATAAAAAAAATTTGTCCTTTTTCCTGAAATAGAACAAGGCCATGAAATATATTTTAACTGGTTTACATTAATTAACTTGTCGATCATTTTTTAATATAGAAAATAAGGGGTTTGATTAAAGAAGCATTTAATTATTTACATATTGTTTTACGAAGATAATACAAACTGCTATTTTGTTTTTTAAGCCATGGAAGGAATAATATATATATATATATATATATATATATTGCCTCAGCTGCCTAATGCTAATTTGTCTTTTTCGTTAACCTGTTTTGATCATGAGTAGGGTATGACACTCTTGACTATCTCGACAATACTCCCAAGTCTCCGGCCACCGAAATGCCAGGACGACATCGGTTGCATCCCGGCAACCGGCACCCAGTTGGGCGTTCTGAACTTAGCCTTATACCTCACGGCCCTCGGCACAGGCGGAATAAAGTCAAGTGTTTCAGGGTTTGCTTCTGATCAATTCGATGAGAAAGACGATATGGAAAGGAAACAAATGGTCAGCTTCTTCGGTTGGTTCTTTTTCTTGATAAACCTGGGTACACTATTGGCAGTTACGGTTCTTGTTTACGTACAAGATGATATTGGAAGAGGATGGGGTTATGGTGCATGTGCTTGCGCCATCGTGGTAGGATTGATGGTGTTTCTTTCCGGCACAAGACGATACCGTTTCAAAAAAATGGTGGGCAGTCCTTTGACCCAGATTGCAACTGTTGTTGGTGGTGCTTGGAGTAAAAGAAAGTTGGAATTACCTTCAGATCCATTGCTGCTTCATGATATTGACTGTAGCATTGAGGATGGAAGCAAGAAAAAGAAGCAAAGCCTTCCTCACAGCAATCAGTTTCGGTTAGTCCTTTTAATTAGTAACCATGTTTTTGGAATGTTATTGCCTTGTGATTTCTTGGCAGCTTATGATAAGAAATCTAAGCTTTAATACAGATATGATTTTGAATTTTAATACAAATATTGAGATGTTATTTAAATTTTGCAGTTTCCTCGATAGAGCAGCCATCAAGGACCCAAAAGTTAGTGTGGCAAGCAAGTGGAACTTATCAACTCTAACAGATGTGGAAGAAGTGAAAATGGTGGTAAGAATGTTACCTATTTGGGCCACTACAATAATGTTTTGGACAATCTACGTCCAAATGACAACATTTTCAGTGTCACAAGCAACCACAATGGACCGTCAGATTGGAAAATTCCAAATTCCAGCAGGATCCTTAACAGTCTTCTTTGTTATCGGAATTCTCATCACAGTTCCGATTTATGACAGAATAGTAGTCCCAATTGCAAGGAAAGTTTTGAACAAACCAAATGGATTCACTCCATTACAACGTATTGGAGTGGGTTTAGCTTTCTCCATTATTGCAATGGTAGCATCCGCATTGACTGAAATCAGGAGGTTAAGAGAAGCTAAATCACACGGCTTAACTCATAAACCAACGGCCGAGATTCCGATGACCGTATTCTGGTTAATCCCTCAGTTCCTCTTAGTAGGGTCGGGCGAAGCACTAACATACGTAGGACAGCTTGATTTCTTCTTAAAAGAGTGCCCTAAAGGCATGAAAACGATGAGCACAGGGCTGTTCTTGAGCACATTCTCCCTAGGGGCTTTTTTCAGCTCTGTACTGGTCACAATAGTGCATAAGATGACAAAGAAAACTCCATGGCTGGCTGACAACATCAATGAAGGGAAGCTTTATGATTTCTACTGGCTATTGGCGATCATGGGTGCTTTGAACTTTGTTTTGTATTTGATCAGTGCTAAATGGTACGTGTACAAGGACAAGAGGCTGGCTGAAGTTGGCATTGAATTGGAGGACATGGATGAACCTGCTTTCCACTGAAATTTTTCTGTATTGTGTTTCTTTCTTCGCTCTCTATTTCTGTTCTTATACTTTTTTATTTTATTTTATTTTATAAATATGTATCATACTACCAAGCCGAGAAAGGCCTTTGTTTTGAGAATAAGTGTGTAAAATCATTGCATGCACAAAAATGCATGAAAATAGAAACAATCTGAACAAGTTTATGTTAAACCTTCTCTTTTATACTAAAAACAAAATAAAGAAATATACTTGACTTTGAAAGAATGAGTATAAACAGATACTAGTCCATAATAGGTAATACCTTTCTTTAATAAAAAAAAAAACTTAATGGATGGATCTAATCATATAATTTATATTATAATTTTTAAATGACTTGCAGTTTGATCCAATCAGCTATTTGGGGAGATTTTTCTATCCAAATGTCATATGTTTTGCATATGGTATATCAATCCTATGTAAATCAAAAAAACCCTACATTTCTTTGTTAATATTTGTTAATCGAATCATTTTAAATTGATTTTAGGTATTTAATATTCGAAATAATCATATCATAATTTAATTGATTATTTACTTTTTTTAAAAATAATTCAATTATAAGTTTTAAAATATCCTCAAAATTTTCTATTTGTATATATTGAAGCATTTCTATATTTAAATAGTTTCTTAGTAGCATAGTTTTTTATAGTTTAATTTGATGGTTTGAAATTTTGCCATCTAGTTTGTTTTTAATTAACATGACGGTGAAA
Source organism: Dalechampia spathulata (assembly GCA_948192965.1). Lineage (NCBI taxonomy): Eukaryota > Viridiplantae > Streptophyta > Magnoliopsida > Malpighiales > Euphorbiaceae > Dalechampia > Dalechampia spathulata. The sequence goes on from CANYBF012219427.1 coordinate 25,157, forward strand.
AAAAAAACACGTACATCTTTTTATTATATTTACATTTTTTTCTCCATATTTATTGTAAAAATAATTTTATTAATAATAATTTTATGAGTTTTATCTAATATTCATGTTCATGCCAAGACTTCCATATTTTACATAATTGATTTGTCCATTACATCTTTTGATTTGTTAATATATGATTTATGATTGAATTTTATATATGATTTATGATTGTCATAATCCATTTAAAATAAATCTTAGATTTTAAATTTCATAAAAATAATTCATTTATATCAATTATAAGATTAACATACAAAATAACAAATAAAACACTTTAATTCAGATAATTATATATTTGAAAAGTATGAATATCGAATGAATACGAGCTATAAATTTATCTAAATTTTATTTGTATTTTTAAAATATAGATAGAGTTTAATAAATTGTTTATTGAAATTATAATATTTAATTTATTTCATGTATGAAAAATATATCAACTTAATATATGGAATAAGGTATAAAAACTTTGATAATTAAGCATGTTGGAGGTGGCTAAATATTGGTTTTCTATATTTTGGCTCTCTCCTTACCCAAACAATAAAATAATTTCACACTAATCATACACACACGTATATACATGTTGCTATCATCAACAAGGTTGTTAAATTAATTATTAACCTTACCATTTTAAGCTAACAAATGAATTTCCAAGTTCAACATATATATAATAAACAAGTTTTAAAGAACAGGTTTATTGAACATGAATTTATTATTATTTTATTACATTTTTCTAATTAGCTCGGCATGAATTTTTATATGAATCTAATTTATTTTATAGGATTATAAAATTATTAATAATTTAATAACATATATTAATTTTCATTAAATATCATATAAGCATTAATTATTATTTATATATTAATAATTAATCATTTATATTAATTTATGTGTAATAATTAATAATTTTTTTTGAAATTTTTTTGTTTTGGGGTTTCTTGAGATCCAACCAGCATTTTTGGCATGAAACTTAATGTACAATAAGGGTCTCGCTCTGCTCAAGGGAAACAGCTAAGCTAAAAAAACCAGATAGAAGATTAGACGGGACAAGAAACCAGCAGTGTTTCCTCCTTCATGTACATTTTGTTGTCCGCTGGACCAATTTTACAGGACGATCATTTTCTGCCTGGCATTAGCAGGATTCGACTAGCACACACAATGGCTCGCCTTTCAATCGCTGGCGGCCCTGGAATATCGAAAACCTGCTGTCAGCTTAGAAAATTGAATTAAATATAATATTTGTTTGAGCTAAATCAGGAATCTATTAAATCGGGATAAGTGTTTGAAATGAACATTTGTAGTATACGGGTAAAGTACTGCAATTCAATTACACGAGTATACTTCCCCATTTCAACTCTTAAAAAACCAGTAGATTCATCTTTCTAATCATGATAAACTTGTTCCAAATAAAAGACCAGAAAACAAAGAAAAAGGAAAGAAGTTGCTATCAGAGCAATGTTGGAAAAAGAATTAAAAAATGGATGGTTTAACCAATTTGGTAGTGATGAATTTCATTTGATTAAACTCAACCTATTTATCAATTTCTTTTGATCCAACATTTTTCAATCTATCTTGGATTGGATCGAATCAAGCCTTCATAACCCCAACAAGTGGTATCAGAATCAACAGGCTTGTGGCCCATTAATGATCCAGTGGTTCAACATGTGAAAAAAAAAGAGATTGAAGCTTAAAGGTTGAAAAAATGTCTTTCATAAAGTCTAATGGAATCTCATATTTGATGATTTAGAAAAAAAGAGAAGATCGAAGATGATAATTATTATAAAGAAGTTTAATGATGCTTATACCTGAGTTCAATATAAAAATCTGACTCAAGATCTTAAGCCCATAAGAAAGAAGATGAAAGTTTAGGGAGAAAGATTCAAGTGAAACAAAGAAGCTTAAGAATTTGATAAAAAACATGTTACAACTGAGCCTGGACTTAAGAAAGAGTATTAGAAATAAAAAAATCAAAAAACAAAGAAAAATGAGAGAAGTTGACAGCAAAACAGGTGAGCAATTCGACATCAGAAGAAGAATGAAAAAATGGGTAGTTCATAAATGATAGAATTATGTATCAACTAAATATGTTTTCATGAATCATGGCAATCAAATAAAGTTGAATCCAATTCATAGCCGCCTTAGAGTGCCAGCCGTTCATCAACAACCAGGACATGTTCTCTGGGTTGGACTGCTCCGACATGCATCTCGAGCGGGTTTGTTCCATATTCAAGAGCATACTATTCTAAAATGACTTCACCTGAAACATGCCAAGGATTCAATTCTGAAATCATAAATTCCTTAGAGATGAATCGTTACTAGGGATCAAACCATAACAGATAGATGTTGAAATGCTGCGAACAGTAACATATTGAGAGGAACAAGTGCCAGGTAATTTCATAGGATTTCGAAAAGCCTCTATTCCTGAAACAATGAAGTCATTTGTACTTCAGAAGTATTATATCAGTTTAAGTGAATTGGTTCTTTTAAGAAGTGCTGCCTTTGCAAAGACAATAATGTGTCAGATGCAATTATGGTTTAAGACTAAATGGTTTAAAATATAGTTTCCATGAGTGTTGACATGCACTATATTTTGCAGCCATTGAACCAAATCTTTCACTGACCAAACCTGGCAAGAACATGGTGTCTACAAAAATTTGAAAATAAAAATACCAAGAAATAAATAAATTTTATTAATTTTAAATATAAATATGATTTAGGATGTTAAAAGCATTTATTTGATTGATTATTAAAATAATTTAATTTTAGATAATAAATTATATAATTTAATTAATCTAAAATTTACTTATTTTATTAAATTATTTATAAATCAACAAGTTTATTAAAGTATGGAAGAAGATTCCATGTATGTATAAACTTTCTAATGGGCACAAGAAGACAATAGGCATGGTGAAGAACTTGTGATGAACTTGAGACATGCCATGGACACAAGAAACAGCAAACATACTAGCTAAGATTGTCGCGACCGATCGGTCAAACAAGAAAAACACTCTTGAAAACTAAGGAAAAAATATAATCAATTTAGAGCAAAGGAAACAAACAAACAAAAGCTGTGAAGACACTTCAAACATTCATAGTCACTTCCAAGAAGCATAAATGCCTTTTCTTAAAAGGGAAAACACAAAAAGAGAGCTGAAAATGGTGCATTTGATTGGTAAAGAACTCCCAATATTATTTTTCCCTTTGTATCTCTCAACAAATAAATAAATCTATGGCGTCCTTGAAAGCTCTACGACGCAGTAATAGTGTAGTGATATCCTGGAACATGATTTCTGCCAATTTCCATAAAATGAACCATCTAATCAAACTTCATCCTACCAAGAACAGAACTTTGAACTGTAAAAATTTGAATGGTTTGTCACCCAAAAGAAAACCAAGGGGAAGCACATCCAAGAATAAAACAAAGGAAGGAAAAGAGAACCCGGTTTAGGGAAATTGGGAACAACACGAATCTTAGTTTGGATGCCATGGATACGAGGATCTTCATTGCTGTTAGCCAACATTTGTTACATGTTTATGTATAAGTTACGCTCTTATAGTCATTAATATACAGTGTGTGTGCGCATGCATATCTCCGGTTGTTCCTTAATTGGAAAATGGAGCTCTGAGTGAGGAATAGAAGCGAATGGAGATGGCTATGATAATTAATAAATAGTTACAATATTATTATTTTTTATTAATTAAAAAAAATGTTGATAAATAGTTACATTTTATTTTAATTAATAAATAGTTACAATTTTTTATTTTTTATTAAGAAGAGATATCATAAAATATAAGTCTATCAATTTTTGTTAAAATTATTTTTTAAATCTAATTATATATAAAAACTAATTTTTATTTAAAGGAATTATATTTAAAAGTAAACATTAATACTAATTTTTATCTATCTAAAAGAAATCTAAAAAATTAATTAATAATAATATTAATTTATAAAATTTAATGTTTATCTAATTTTATACAAAATACTAATATTTTAAAAATGTAAAACTATTTTTTAATCTAATTTTATATAAAATAAAATAAATTGTTATTTTTAATTTATAAAAACTAATTACATTTCATTTTAATTAATAATTTTATTTTATAATAATTAATTTTTATCTAAAAATTTTATTTAAATATAAATATAAATTATTTTTATTATTTAATAGTTTAATTTATTAAAGTAATTTTATTTTATTTTAATTATCTAAAAGTAATAATTTTAATTCATAATAACTAACTTTTATGATAAAATTACATAAAAATATCACTTATAATTAGTTTTAAAAATATAAAATAGTATTAAAGTTACAAAATATCTGATATTGTTAATATAGAGCTTAATATTATAAAAATCAAGTAGATTGATTAAGTATAACTCTTTTAAATTTTTAATTAATATTATAAGAGAGAAGGGGGAGTAGACATTATTGTTAAATACAATATCTTATACATATAATATTTTAATTTTAATTTTATAATCTTTTTTTATGGGTAGTTCGATTTTAATATTATCATATAATAATTTTTGATATTTTAATTCATTTTGGATTAAACAAAATATAAAAAATTAGTTATAATATTTATAAAATAAAAAAATAAAAATGAAATGAATAAAGGAATGAATGTGAAAAAAATAATAAAATATCAATTTATCCTATTTAAGTGTTTACTCTAACGTTTGTAATTTTTAAACAAATTTATTCATTCATTATTTGGCTTAATTGGAAATAACTAATAAGAATTTTATTGTAAATTTATTGTTATTTTAGTGTTAATGAGAGGTTTTATTATTTGGATGTATCTGTTGACTTTTTTTGGTTATTCATCAATAAAATTTTGTATATAATATTTAAATAGAAATAATTAGTTTTTTATTCATTATTTTAAAAGAGCACATATTATTATAAAAAAAATAAGAATGATATTATAATATAATGACATAATTTTTTGAAATTATTTTAATAATGTTTAAGTAACATAAATTTTTTAATAATTTTAAAAAATTAATAAAAAAGAATCCATACTTTTAAAAAATAATATAACGTATAATAATTTTATTAATTATCATAATAAGTAGAATCAATGGTATTAATGTTATTTTACTATATCATTAAATTTCTTTATTATTTTTGATGGGTTAATTTTTTAAAAATATAAGTAAAATAAAAATAATTTGAATAAATATGAACATTTTTTTAAAAAAATTCAGTATGCTTTTTTTATAAAAAATATTTTAACTTGATAAGATAAGTTTTTTTAACTTTCATTATTTGATAATTGAATGAAGATATATTTTTTTCAATTTATTTACAATTTAAAATCTGCTTCTTCAACTTATATAGTATTTTTAAGCAACATGATAATATTTAAGATAAATAAGACTCTATACTTGAAGATCAAATTAAAAATTTATCGATTTAATTTGAACAATTTTCATAAATTAAACATATTTTTTGAATAATTACATATGGAATTTGAATAAATATAAATTGAAAATAAATTGGGAAGCGATCAATTTAAGCAAATATTAAGGATATTATCTATTTTATTTTCTTCAAGGGCTAACAATTATAAAAGCTCATTAATACCTACAATTGGGTGATTATCTCTTAATTAATCGTCATCACCCATTAAACTTATCTAGCCATTGACCCGTATATACTTTCCTAAACCTTTTTTTTCATATAATTAAGGATCTAATGGAATATACTTCTGATTCTTGCAATTATAATAATGCTACTTATTTTATCCCTCTAATTATATTATAATTAACTTGTCGGTTAATTTTAATGATATATATTATAGTTTATTTATCCATAATAATTAGACAATTAAAAAAATAAAGGAATTACATGAATCATCCTTATTTCAAGAATAAAGAAAATAAAAAAAGGAAAGCATTAACCAACAATATTGAAATCAATAGACATATAGTAATTAATTTATGTAAATAATTAATTTTATTCAAATTATTGTTTAAATAATCATTTAATTAAATAAAATATTCTCCTAAAATATATTTTATAAAAAATAGTTGTTCAAAAATTTTAAAAATCAAATAAAGTGATTTAAAGAATATTTTTTCACATTAAACATACGTGGGTGGGTATATATGTGTAGGTATATGTATATATATATATAATATATATATATATTATATAAATTAATATGTTATATTTAATATAAAATAACTCATACAATATAAAATGAAATAGTTAATTTGTAAAAAAATCAAAATAATATAATATAATTATATTATATTATTAATATTAATTAATAAATTAAATTTAATGTGAATCAACCTCTTGTGATCTATTCATAAATTATATTTAGATTATGTTAACGAGTCAATCTATTATTCATTAATTTTTATTATATTAATAATTTATTATTATAAATCTAATTATAAATCATTAGAATTTACTCTTTTTTATATCATATATATTCATGGGTAGAGTCAAGTCGGAGGGGGCTCTAATCTTGTCTTGACTTTGCTGATGAGATAGGATTGTAATTTCATCAATAAATATGATTAAATTATGATCATGTATAATTTAAAAATAAAATTAATATAATTTTAAATTATATATATAATTTATTATAATTCAAATCTAATCATTTAAATTATTACTTTTAATTTTAATTTTGTTTATTCAAATTTATAGGTTCCTAGTTAATAAATAATGTTAAAAGTGGATATTGATGGTATGTGTTGGAGAGGTGTTTGTATCAATCATGGATTAAATTATAAGTAAATATTATGGACTTTCATATATACTAAATGGATTATAAAGCTAAAATACCTATATTTTTTTTATATTAAAATGTGAAGAATATATGGTGTGATGGATATGTTAGTAATAGAATGGAGTGCCCCTGTACAAAATTAAACTCTAACAACACCGAATTATTTTGGGGATGCTGTGAATTCCGGTGACCAACAATAACTCACCAATTCGTCCCATTTAAATTTTCCCAACAAATTCTTCCAGCGCACTTCAAAACCCCAACGTCTCTTCATTAGTCTTCATGTTTCTTTCTTATCATTCACATCCTAACAATCTCCTACCTTCCCACCCATTTTCCTTAAAGCTTCTTCAATTTACTCGCCTTTTACACTGTTTCCACATATACGTATAATTATTTATTATGGTTAATTAATGATCAATGTTGATGATGATGATAAAAGTGTCTTTTTTAATATGGACAAGAGGAAAATGTCACTTGACAATAACTTGTCCCAGGGAAATGAACTCTCCTTCTGGCAATCGAACAATTGTTTTCAACTCTGGTTGTTGGAGAAAAGATTAACGTTAGGATTTAACATAGAGGAAATCGAAACCTGTTTCAGTTTGTATCTGTCTTATCTGTCTTTGGATGCACACGCAACTCCACATTCGATTATCCTCTACTTCCACGCCCACGCCAGCTCTTACTCATTCCACCTATCATCCGTTGATGGATCTGCCATCCACTCGCACCGTAGTTGAGTGGAGAACCCAATCCATAACGGATTATAATTTATTTTAAATGTTATATTTATATTAATTTAAATAATATTTATATTATCAATAATAATTAATATTATTATTATTATAAGTAATGATAAATAATATATTTAATAATTTTAAAAAATTATATAATAAAATTTATGTAGGATTTTTCTAAATGGTTTCGATAGACTGTAGCTTATGTGTCGAAGAGCATAAAGCCTATCTAAACCAAAAGCCCACTTAGATTGCAACAACGAGGATCAAAATTCATAACTCGGCAACTGGCGAGGCATTTGCATGACTGAGCTTCCTGCTAGAGAAAATTTTTAAATGTAATATATATGAGAGAGCATTGGATTTTCCTCGAAATTGAATTCGCAAAAACACCCATTTCTTGGTTCATTCGTTGATAACAAGGCAAAAGAAAAAACTCGAGTGTTCGTATTCTGTCTTTGCTGTTTCTTTTCATTAATCTGCATCTATTTTCAACTGTTTCAAGTCTGAGTCTCTATACTCTTGTTTTCCTATTGTTGTTGTTTCATGTACGAGCTAAAACATCAATAAAGGTCCTTAATTTATCGTAACTTTTCAAAAAGAAAAAAAAGTAGTGTTCGCATTTTCAATTTGTTTGTATACTTTTAAAATAGATGGCAAATGCATCTGGTTTCGTTAGTCCATCGGTTCCAAGCCTAAGTAGGAGAATTAAGCCTTCAATAGCGATTATTCGATCTGGGTTTTTGTCATTTCAAGGAATATCTAAGAGGGTACTTTGCTCCAGCTCCATTGATGGTGCCGAAAAGTTTTCCACTTCTCAATCTCGTATACCAAGGTCAGTGTTTATTTCATTCAGCGGTTTCTTGTTATAATGGTTTTTGATAATGGGTTTGCAAGTGGATTTTGATTGTTTTTTTTTTTTAAAAAGAAAACCTTTCTTGCTCGCTCAAGTTGTGTACTTGCATAATCTTCTTGGATGGTGGATCTTTGCTATTTGCTATTCTGTACCTGCCAAATGATTTGCAAGCTTATAAAGTAAATTGATTGCTGATTTTAAGAGTTAAATGAAGATTATCTCTGTATTAGGCTCAAGCAGGTCAAGAGGAGCTATAACTGAATTATCTCTGTATTAGGCTCACAGATTATCAATTAAGATTCTTCAATACCAATTTTCAGAGATGATTGAAGATTCTTCATTGTGGTAGCATCTTTCTTTTGTTTTTCTCTTATTGAATCATATGCCTAAACAATTGTTGATAGTCCAATAGAGATCCCACGTAACCTAATCGAATGAGAATCTGTATAAGGAAAAGGCTTTTTTTTTTTTCTCAGGCTTATCAGTAAAGGCTGCAAATTGGTTGGAAGTGGCTCGGCAGTACCCACTCTTCAGGTTACAAATGATGATCTTGCAACAATGGTTGATACTAGTGACGAATGGATATCTGTTCGGACAGGGATACGGAATCGACGTGTTCTTTCAGGTAAGTTATATACTTGCACAGCATTAAGTGTCATGTTTTAGATGACTATGAGTTGGGGTAAAAGGGATTCAGCTCAATGTTTTTGAAAAACATCGAAGGTGTATTATGTCTTGATCATAATACCTGTCTGTTTTGTGATATGATTTTATGATGTCCATATTTCCCGTTCTTGCTTGATGACATCTGATGAATTGTTCACTTGAGCATCTCATTTGCTGCTATGATCTGTGTAATGGTTGCTGGAATACGTTTTAGTGTGCACTGCATTATCGCTCCTGGGAAAATTGTTATGTCTTCCAATCTACAATTTGTTGTTTACAAAGCATAAAGTGCCCTTATTTTGTTCAGGGGATCCTTTGGCATGCAAGAAGTTATTAATTTTTTGTATTCACTACTTTTACAGGCAAAGATAATTTGATTGGTCTAGCCACAGAGGCAGCAAGGAAAGCTCTTCAGATGGCAGAGGTTGATCCTGATGATGTGGACCTAGTCTTGATGTGCACGTCAACACCGGAGGATCTTTTTGGCAGTGCTCCTCAGGTATGAGGAAACATGTGCTATTAACAACTAACACCTCCTTTAGTGAAACAAATGATATGGAAAAGTGAAAGGACTATAAAAGAAGAAAAGGGAATAATTTTCCAATCCTATGCTTATGATTTCTGAGTGACACAGTGGCACTCATTAGCCTAGTACCATAGTGAAACTACTTGTGTGAGCTCTTTGTTGTGATGATCTAATATTGTTATTTTCTTATAATTGTAGATCCAAAAGGCACTTGGCTGCAAAAACACTCCTTTAGCTTATGATATCACAGCTGCATGTAGTGGATTCATGTTGGGTCTAATCTCAGCTGCTTGTCACATTAGGGGTAAGCAACCTGTTAGCTGTGTGCTTCTCGACATGGTTTCCATTTTCAAGTAGATTAAATTCTACCTTTTTCAGGAGGAGGGTTTCAAAATGTATTGGTAATTGGTGCTGATGCTCTTTCTCGGTTTGTTGATTGGACGGATAGAGGGACTTGTATTCTCTTTGGGGATGCTGCTGGTGCTGTGTTGGTACAGGTAGTTTTTGTTTGCCAGTAATTTTTAGTATGTTCTCATAGGTGATTATGTTAAGCATAGATATGCCTTGTGGCAGATAATAAGATTTGATGCTAAAAGTTAATATTTAGTGTCTTACCCCTAATAGTAACAAATTTAGAATTTCGGGGTTCAGTTTTCGGAAAAAGAACAACAGTGGACTATTATTGTTTCGATGATGCATCTAGAGCAAAATAAGGAGAGGGATCCATGCAGCCAACTCATTTACTTAGCATTGAGGTATTCATACATGACCATGCATTTCTCTTCACTTGAGACTCAAATTTTAGCTAGCATGGGAAACTTTTTCATTTCAATTGATGGTTGTTCCAACGGCTACAATTATCATATATCATTGTTTTTCATACTCAAACAGAGTATGCTGCTTTCTCGTGAAAGAGCTTTGATCCAAAGAGAGAGAATCAATCATTTTACAGTAGTTGTTTCTCTTTTAAAGACATACTCTCAAAGGGAACTGGCATCTAGTTTCTGTGTTTTCTACCCATGGACCTCTTCATGAGAGGCTCTCTTGAGTTAAATTTATTCTCTCCAGTGAAGCTTCAGTGACACGTTTGGATGGAAGGGAAAACGTGTTTCTCTAACTTAAAAGTTCTATATTTCATTAAAGCTATATGTGAAATTAACAGTTTTTTCAGACAGCTAAACTTCCCTCATCATTTGTTTCTATTTTTGTCTTGTTTATCCGATGATTGGTTCCTAATAAATTTGTACCTTCTCTATTTTGATACTTCGATGATTCTGCAGGCTTGTGACAGTGAGGATGATGGTTTATTTAGTTTTGATTTCCATAGTGATGGGGATGGCGTAAGGTATGTGCTTCTTATGATCCCAATGAAAATAGACTCTGCATCCTCTTTCTAGGAACATGACGGATCACACACCGTTCATGCAGACATTTGAATGCTACCATCAGAGAAAATGAAGTGGATCGTGCAGCAGGTTCTAATGGCTCAGTCCTGGAATTCCCGCCCAGTCACGCCTCGTATTCTTGCATTCAGATGAATGGGAAGGAGGTTTTCCGCTTTGCTGTACGATGTGTACCACAGTCTATAGAGTCTGCTCTTACCAAGGCTGGTCTTACTGCATCCAGTATCGATTGGTTACTGCTTCATCAGGTATGAATTCTACGGTCAAATACTGCAGAACAGTGTAGTTTATCTCACGTAATGAACATTGTACACATATGCTCATGGTGACATTGGGCTGAACAGACAAGATAAATTTGCAGGCAAACCAGAGGATCCTCGATGCAGTTGCCACACGTTTAGAAGTCCCTCCGGAAAAGGTCATATCAAATCTAGCAAATTACGGCAACACGAGCGCAGCTTCTATTCCGTTAGCATTAGATGAAGCTGTTCGAAGTGGGAAGGTGAAGCTAGGCCACACTATTGCGGCTGCAGGTTTTGGTGCTGGGCTAACCTGGGGTTCTGCAATACTCAGATGGGGCTAAAATTCTCCATTTCCTACAAATGAGAGCAACATAGAAGAGAGTTTCATACTTCCTGGCTCCTCTTTCTATAATGTCCTGCAGACTATCAGTGTTTCTGCAAAGTGCAAAATCTCCAAAGGCTCCGTTTTGTTTGTTGCTTCTTATCAACATAAAATTTTTGCAACTCTAATAAATTTTCATTCTTTTCAATTTTACGCATTGATCTTTTCAATAATTGAAATTGTTGTAGATGTTGAAGCAGAAGATCTGAAGAACATAACATGGAAATTTCATTTTCATCCAAAAACTGAAAGAAACTTGTTACTGATACAACAGTTATTTATCTATTCTTCTCTACATTGTCCTTTTTGCAGATAAAAAGAATGCTAATATCAATCTGTAGTCATTGATTAAGATCTTCTCTTTTAAGCCTTGAACTGATTCTGTGCAAGGCACCTTCAACTGCAATATCAAAAGCATCCTTCTCAGCTCTCAAACCGGAAGGACTTGCATGTTTCCTGTACAAAATTCTTGGCATCAACTCTATAACTTTCTCCCTCATTCTCCTCACTTGATCACTTGGAATTCCCATAAGCACATCCAAAATCTTCAACCCTTTAAACACCACTTCCTCTTTAGGTATCAACACTGAAAACGCTTCATAAATCTCGTTCGGCAAGTGCCATCCATACTGCCATTTGGCAGTCTGTTCTTCGAAGAAAACCGGTATGCATCCTGCAATAATTGCGTCGAAAGTAGATCTTCGAGTTGGGGTATCACCAGGAGGCTGCAAACAAAAGGTTGCTTGTAACATTGGTCGCATATACCTGATTGGGTCATGCTCACAAATCCCATTTGAACAATCTACCAAATCACAAACTTTGGTGTAATGAAGGTAACTAAAACCACTATTGCCTGCAGACCTACCAACAGTATTACTATCACTACCATTTTCACACTCATTCCTAATACTTCTTCTGATATTTGGTGAAGCAGCAACACCTCCTCCACCTGCAAAAAGCATCAATGCGGTTCTTCTTGAACCTTTGACTCTTCTAATCCACGACTCTAACAAAGGTAAGGTTGGAGGATGAAAGGAAGTTAAGTAAGGCACGGCCTGTTCTTGCCAAGGCCATGCTCTACTCTCAACAACCAAAGCAGTAATATTAAAAAACTCGGGCAATTCAAGAAATGAAGTGCCCCAAACAGGAGGTTTAGTATCTAAAGATTGCGAAAAATCCCAAGCAGGTCTAGCCATAACAAGAAAATGATCAATCCCACGATATCTCTCCCATATCTTGAAATCATTTTCTTTAAGGAAATCAAATAATTCTAACCCATGATCCATGCTATTATTCACATCAGGACCGTAAAGATACCTCAAAGAATCAATAGCCGCATAATAGGGCAAGTAGATAGCATTAGCAAGATTAGGATCAGAAGTTAAACATGGGTATTCAAGCATTCTTCTATGGAAAGTGACTTCTAATAACAAAGGATCAGAACGGTACCAAGATTGAGAACGGGAATGCGTTTTGGGTCCTAAACCATGGTTCGCTAAGAAAGGGCAGAAATTATCAAAAAGTGGGTAGTCAGAGCAATTAGAAAGAAGATCAAGATTGAAGCGAGGTGGCAATTGTCTTACATGGATCCATCGGTTACTGCAGTCGGTTTCTGGTTGTGGATTTGCTTCTTGACAGCAAGTTTGATCAATAATTGTGAGAAACAACAAGTAGAATGAGAGAAAGATTGAAACTTTACAATCCATGGATTCAAAGACACAGAAAAAAACAAGAGACTGGAGTTCATAAGAAAAGAGATTACTAAAAACAAAAAAGAAGATAGTAATAATGTCTTAAATTAACATATACGGATGTAATGTAAAAATTCATTTTCTAATAATATTATTTTATATATTATTTTCATGATATTTTTATTTTAGACATTACTACATAAAAATAAAGCTATTTTTATTTAATTTGAGATATTCATTTTTTAAAAACTGTATCAATCGATTATCATTAAAGAAATAGTTAAATGATTATGTCATTAAGTATGAGAATAGTGGCCGAATGAGATGGCATTATTGATAAAGGGGGTTAACGAGGGGCTATTATGGGGTTTGACCCCCAATTGTCGGTGGACGAGTGACCTACTTACTTCCACCCGATGCGGCGCCATTTTCTCCGTTTCAGGCCCATCTATTTATACATTAAAGCCCAACTAGAGTTGGTTAAAAAGCAACCGTTTCCCTCCTAAATTCCTGCCCAAACTATCTTCTTCATCGTCCATTATCTGGTTGAATTCAAGAAAATGCCGAGCCCATTGAAGATCTTCTCCATAACCAAGAAACCATCAACAATTCCATTCAAAGAATACTATACAGACTGGTTCAATACTCTCAAGAACCCTCTCCTTCCACTTCTCCATCAAACCTTATCCTATCCTTCTTCGCAAGCACTTCTCTCTTCTCATCTCAATCTCCTTCTCCACCATTTCCTCTCTTACTATGACTCTCTCGACCTTGCTGTAACCACTGACACCAACAATCTTCCTCACCTCCTTTTCCCTTCTTGGAGAAACTCCATTGAAAAACCCTTTCTTTTTCTTGGTGATCTTCACCCTTATATTTTCACCAACCTCGTTAGATCCTTTCTCGAGCAAGAAAACAGTTCTGACGATGAAGACATCAAGAGCGTCGTTTTTGGTCGTCCTTTGCAAGTAACGATGGCTTGGAAAGAGCCTTCAGAGAGCTTGATCGTCAAGATTGAACAGATTGAATGTGGGTTAAGGTTGATCGTGCCTTCTCTAATGGACAGATATAAAGGTGCACAGGCTGGCTTTGTGGAAAGAGTCGCAGATGATTGGTTTAGCTCCAATGGAAATAATAAAGACAAAGTTCAGATTGGTAAAGCAATGAGAATGGAGATTGAGGAGTTAGTGACTGTTTTCATGGATGCTAATAGATTAAGAAGAAGTATAATATCTGAAATTGTTGGTGCATTGAATGTATATCAAGGGGCTTTGTTTCTTGAAGGTCTGGCCCAATTTCTTGTTGGCTTTAAAGAACCAAGTTTGCTTCGTGAATTCAGAAATTTCAAGATTCCGATCAGTAACGGAGTTCGTGGTAGCGGTTGTTGATTTTTGTCTCTCGATCTTTGCTTCTTTTCCTTTCTTGATCATCCTGCATCAATGTTTGGGTTTCTCCAATGTACATTTGTAACTTTTTCCCCCAATCAGGCGTATCTTTCTTCATTTTAGGTTGCTTGTTGGTAGCAGATTGCGATTAAAATTGATGTCAAGTTCTTAGATGGGCCACTTTCATTGGGTTTAAGCCCAACTACCGTCCATCCTGGAAAATGGGCTTCTTACAAAAAAGTTATGTACATATAACAAAGTTCCTATTAATTCCTTGGAATTTGATACCTTCCTTAAAATCCCATCTCCAAGTTGGTCGACAGCATTGGTAATATATAACTAGATCTGGTGGGTTTACTACAGCAAATTTCTGGTCTTACATCACGTGGAAGTTGTATTTTAAACAACGTTGTTGCCTTGTAATAGTGTTTGATATGGAATAACTCAATTCCGAAAGATCTTTTATGTTTGGAGCACGTGGGTCTAGTTAATGTTAGTTTACCCTGGGCAGGGTCAAAAACCTGCAAATTAAGCACCTGGATATGCATTTTTTTTTTTGTTGGTATATAGGGACTGTTTTATAAAACAATAATTACCCATTTGGTCTAACTTGCTGCTAATTGCAGAAGATCTCTTCAGAAATTGCAACTAGATTGACATCAGTACAACTTGTATATTTAAATGAACCTCTTCTTATCCATCACCATAAAACTTTTGGCCGAATCTTAATATAACATAATATATTCCTTAATAGGATAGTAATGAAATTATATACATTGTAAATATAAATCTTATAATATTTAAATCGATTCAAAATATATTGGTTATTTTCTTTTTAGTGTTTTTTTAAAGTTATATAATATAATTATACGTCGAAATGTGAGCTATGATATATATATATATATATAAACTTGAAAATGAATTTGATAGGTGTTGAATCTAATAAATTATTTTTCTTACTTTTTTCATAAAAATTATTTTTGCAATACATGTAAAAAAGGTCGATCTCATAGAAAACGAATAATCTTTCGATCATTTACAATATCAATAATTCAAAAATAATGAATTTTAGAAAATTAAAAAAATTAAAAATAATTTTGGAAAAAATTCAAATGATAAAATTTAAAATTTCATCAGTCAAAAGCAAACGATCGATCATATTTATAACATAGTAATTGATACATTGATCGTTCCAAAACAACTCACTAAGTCAATTATAGTTATGGAAACAATTTCTCACAACTAATCCCTCCTAATTATTAAAATGATGAGAAACTTACTCTATAATTACTTCTAATTATTAAGTGGATCCATGAAAAACCTCTCATAAATCTAAACTCAAGCTAACAACTAAAAATACTTGTATTGTTCGATTCAGATTATGATAATTCATAAAATTAACCCTTATTAAAAATGATAACTCTTTGAATTACCATCAATAACAAGTTAGAAAAATAATTATGAGTTTAATAACTTATATGACAATCTACCATTATCGAACATATGTAACGAGCTCTTTTTACATATCTTCAAAAATAGTAATAGTTCTATAATTTTCAAGATTAAAATAAATAATGAGAAATCTAAGATATTAAATTCATTTAGATCTCACATGCTATTAACAATGAATTTTTGTATTACTTTTAACTAAGAATAATAATAGTCTAATATTACTTCATTAGCTTAACAACAAAAAATAAAAGAAATAAACTTTTATTAATAAAAACTAGAATATCAACAAGTACCATTCTATAATGGAAATAATGTTTTGATTTGTAGAGATCAAAAATAAGAAATTAAATAATTAAATAATCTCTAAAATAATATTTGTATCCTTTAAATAAATATCTAATATGATTTATAGAATAAAAATATAAATTTAAAATTTTCAATCTTATTAGACCGATTTAGGCAACAAT
>CANYBF012219772.1:0-11625 GCA_948192965.1 Dalechampia spathulata
CCGGTATTATGGTTCCATAAGACTTTTACTAACGGTATCTATTTATTCCGTAATCGTTTCATCTCACGACCCAATATCTGAATCGGCTCTTCATTGTAAGTCAAATCTTGTTGTACCTCGATAGCCTCAATCGGAATGATATGAGAAGGATCCGATCTGTACCATCTCAGCATCGATACGTGGAACACGTTGTGAATTCGGTCTAATTCTGATGGTAATGTAAGTCTGTAGGCCAATGGTCCTACCCTGTCAAGAATGTCATACGGGCCAATAAATCTAGGGCTTAACTTACCCTTCTGACCAAATCGTAGAATCTTCTTCCACGGAGACACCTTGAGAAATACTTTATCACTGATACTATACTTAGGTCTCGCCTTTTCAGATCCACATACGATTTGTATCTGTTGGAAGTGGCTTTCAACCTGTTCTTTATCAATTGTACCTGTTCTTTAACATGTTGCACTAACTCAAAACCAATTAACTGTCATTCTCCGACCTCATTCCAGTGTAATGGCATCCGATATCATCAACCATACAGTGCTTCATACAGAGTCATCTGTATACTAGTCTGGTAACTGTTGTTATAGGTAAACTCAATCAAAGGCAAATAACGATCCCAATTACCTTCCCATTCTAGGATACAAGCACGTAACATATCCTCCAAGATCTGTATCACTTGTTCTGACTGTCCGTCGGCCTAAGGATGAAAAGCAGTACTAAACTAAACTCTAGTACCCAAAGCTTGCTGAAATGTACCCCAAAAGCGCGACATAAATCAAGGATCTCTATCTGATACAATGGAGGATGGAACCCCATGTAACCGTACAATCTCATCCACATACAAATTCGCTAACCTCTCTAAATTGTAGTCCATACGTACAAGTAAGAACTGAGCTGTCTTCGTCAATCTGTCCACTATTACCCATACTGCATCATGTTTAGTTTGCATCAATGGCAACCCTGTGACGAAATCCATTGTGACACGATCCTATTTCCATTTCAGAATCGGTAACGGACTAAGTAATCCCGTTGGTACCTGGTGTTCTGCTTTAACCCGTTAGCATACTAAACATCTGGCTACATATTCCACTATCTCCTTTTTCATACCGACCCACCAATAAAATTGCTTCAGATCTCTATACATTTTTGTACCCCTAAGGTGATATAAACATATCAAACTCTAAGCTTCCCCTAGAATCTGTCTCTTTAGTTCATGATCTATCGAAATGTACAAACGTCTCCCATGTCTTAGGTTACTGGCATCATCCAATATAAATAGTGTCATTTTACCCATTTGAACTTTCTGTAACTATTTTTGGTACTGCTCATCGCCTACTGCACTTCGCTGAATCTGAGTTATCAATGTAGGTTTTACTTGCAACTGTAATTGTGCCAACATACAGTCGGAGTGCATTATTAAGGAAGCATGTAACTGTCACATTTCTCATACAAACAGCAAGGGTGACTATCTCAGTTTGACAACCATCTTGCGACTCAACGCATCTACTACTTAGTTAGCCTTACCCGGGTGATAATCAATCACGCAGTCATAATCTTTAATCAACTCAAGCCAACATCGCTGCCTCAAGTTTAACTCCTTTTGTGTACCCAAATATTTCAAGCTCTTGTGATCTGTGTACATGTAGCATAATTCCCCATACAAGTAGTGTCGCCAAATCTTCAGTGCAAATACTATAGCTGCTAACTCTAAATCATGAGTCGGGTAGTTCTTCTCATGCGGTTTTAACTGTCTTAAAGCATATGCAATTACTTTCTGATCTTGCATCAGAACACATCCTTAGCCATTAAGTGAAGCGTCACTATATACTACAAACATCTTCCCAGGCGTAGGTAACATCAAAATCAGAGCCTGGGTCAAATAATCTTTCAATCTACCAAAACTTCACTGGCATTCCTCTGACCAACTAAAAGAAACATCCTTCTGAAGTAATGTCATCAATGGTAAAGCAATTATCGAGAAGCCTTTCACAAACCATCGGTAATAGCCGGCTAATCCCAGAAAACTACGAACCTCGCTGACATTCCGTAAAATTGGCCAATGAAGTATGACTTCTACCTTATTTGGATCCACTTTGATCCCTTCTACTGAAATAACATGCCCCAAAAAAGCTACTTGCTCTAACCAGAATGCACACTTAGACAGTTTTCCAAATAATTGCTTCTCCCACAATCGTTGCAACACAAACCAGAGATGTCTATCATGTTCTTCCCGCATCTTTGAATACACCAAAATGCCATCAATAAACATGACCATAAATCGATCTAGATAGTCCATAAAAACTATGTTCATTAGGGCTATAAATGCTATAGGTGCATTCGTCAACCCAAATGGCATTACTAGGAACTCGTAATGCCCATAACGGGTCTGAAATACCATCTTCGCTATGCTGCCTTCCTTCACCCGAAGCTGATGATACCCTGATCATAAATTAATTTTGGAAAACACTACGGTACCCCTTAATTGATCAAACAGATCATCAATACGTGGTAAGGGATATCTGTTCTTTATCGTTACCTTATTTAGTTACCTATAATCAATACACATTCGCATCGTACCATCTTTCTTATTGACAAACAACACAGGTGCACCCCATAATGAAACACTCGACCTAATGAAACCCTTCTCGAGTAATTCTTGTAATTGTACCTTGAGTTCCTTTAGTTCTAATGGTGCCATCCGGTAAGGAGTAATGGAAATCGGTTCATTGCCTGGTAACACTTCTATCTCAAATTCTACCTCCCTCTCTGGTGGTAATCCTGGCAACTCTTCTAGGAAAACATCAAAATAGTCACATACTGTAGGAATCTCTAACAACTGAGTACTCTTCTGTCCCATATCTATTATATGAGCTAACATCGCATCACAACCCTGTAGCAATAATCTCTGTGCTGTCATGGCTGAAATCAATCTAGCAGTTACTGACAACACGTTACCCTGTATTACAATTGTGAACTACTCTGAATGCCAAAGGGTCACTATCTTTTGCTGACAATCCATCACTGCCCTATACTTGGCTAACCAATCCATCCCTAAAATAATATCGTAGTCCCGAAAAGGCATCTCCACTAGATTGACTAGAAAACGTACGTCTTGAATAAACAAGGGACATTATCTATACACTTGATCAACTATCACGTCCCTACCTAGAGGACTCAATACCATTATCTCGTAGCCTAACCCCTCACTAAACATATCAAGAAGGTGGGCAAATCCCGCATTAACGTAAGAATACGATGAACTTGGATCAAATAAAACTAATGTCTCATGATTAGAGATAAAGACATTACCGATCACCACATCCAAAGCACATTGCTTATCCTCTTGCACTAGGTTATAGACCTTGGCAGGAACACCAACCACTTGATTCATGGATCCCTGGCTAGTTCCACGGTTCCCTCCATCACGACCTCTGCCTCTTCCTCTACCTCACTCAGAACTCTGAGGACTTCTCGAACTAGCTCTCAAACTCGAGTTTCATTAATAAAAGCCACCTTCTAAAATAGTGCGAATCGACATATCATCATGTGTAGGACACTCCCTAGCATAATGTCTGGCATTCCCACATCGGTAACACAAACCCATCCTTAATCGATAAGCCCTATGATGTGTTCGACCACAAGTATGGCATACAATCGATTCAGAAACCGTACTTCCACTAGAGAACGTGGGTCTTACACTCTATGCCCACCGAGGTGGTATCGATCAAACCTCTATCGATCGTGAAGGAAACGGACCATTGAATTCCCCCCTCTTCGAGAAGCTTAATGAAGAGCTTGGCCCTCGCAATGGCCTCCTTAAGGATTCTTGTCTAGCCTGTCCCTCCTGTATGATCCGTTCCTAATTCAGTGCATTAGCCATTAGAGTAGAGAAGTCTTCATAGTTAAAGCCCTGAACTAATGCCCAAATCCGAAGATCCAAACCCTGTTCAAACCTCTTACAGCGTTCTCGTTTGGAAGTCAAAATGTTGGTGGCATAGTAGGCTAGCCGTGTGAACTCTCTCACATATTCTGTGACCGACATGTTCCCTTACCTCAAGTTAAGGAACTTGTGTAGCTTCTGATCTATATAAGCTATAGGCACATATTTCTGTCAAAACTCCCTTTGGAAATCATCCCATGTGAGCACCGGAGGATCTACCATACTCTACGAGATAGTCTTCCACCATTCGTAGGCGTCATCCTGTAATAGGGAGATAGTATACTCGAACTTCGCTGCTTTAGGACACTTTAACTGACATAGCACCCTCTGGGTCCGCTCTAACCACATCTCTACTATATACGGATCAATGGTCCCCGCAAAGTCAGTAGCTCTATAGGATCTCAACTTCTTAAAATCCATTTTGTATTCCTCTCTGGGTTCTGATGGGGGTGGAGCTAAAACTGCAGGTATTGTCTGACCCGTGCCTGTAAATATCGGAGAAACTGGGCAAACTGAGCTACAATCGGGTCAACTGTTGAGGCATCAGCCCTCTCTACTCGAGGTGCCCTCTCATTGGGTCCCCTCTGTTCCTCCTGTCTCGGTTGTCTCTCACCTCCATCCCCGGTCTCAGATGTGCCCTCTTGAGGGTTAAAATTACCCCCTCCTTCCTCACTCACAATAATAGCTCTATCAGTCATTATACCTAATCTGTAGCATAAGTAAACATAATACACCACAGTCAACAGCGGTAAGGACTAGCAACTCCCCATATGTAACTGATTAATTGTAGGCAGTAGCCCTAACTGACAGACATGGGGCTCATCGAGCTAAACCATAGCTCTAATACCACTTAAACATGTCACACCCAGCCCATACCTTGGGTAACATGCTCCCGTGGCACACACGACGATCTCGTAGGGGAAAAGCCGTCACATATACCACAAAGGATACATCACAATACTTTTACAATGGGATCATATGGGGATTGTCCCTATAATTAGTGGCAATAAAGAACATCATACCCTGGACATCCATGCATTCATACAATATGGTTAACAAGCAACTCTGTTTATATTATGGTTAAGACCATAATAGTGAGTTACGTACACATCTGGTTACATATCTTGTACAAACAGTGTCACCAAAATATGGGACAACTACTGCCTCTATGACTAATACAGTGACAAAGCAAAAGAAGCCGGAGTATGCCCCAAGGGTCCAGTACCACTTTGAGATCCATCTGTCTCTGCTGACGACCTCTATCACTTCTCTGACCGCTCTCTCAAAGACTCTGAACCTACTTTCATCAAATGATAAATGCTGAGATAAAATCAGTGGTGCTAGTGGTCGCATAAGCAAGTACATATGTAAGGAAAGGTCAATATAAGCATCTTTCAACAATCATACAGTTATCATATATAGCATAAGTACTAACCTAATATCTTGTCCAGGATAACACAATGAAGAGTATCTACATGTTATGCAATCATGCTTTGCAGTCTCTCTCATCCTCACTTCTTACATTCACTCTTGTTTTCCTGTAATTGTGCATATTCCTTTCGCACATACTGGGCCCTTGTAGGTACCGGTACTCATCTCCCGAAGGAGGGCATATATACATATGGTGCTTTGCACCCATTCCTACTGTAGGTCTCAAGACTCATCTCCCTTAGGGAGGTCATTCATCTAAATGATTCCTTAAAGGAATCCTATCATCATAATTTGACCCAGTATGCCCAGAGCTTAGCTCTGCCCTTTCCTCTCGCTTTCTTTTCTCTCCTTTCCTTTCCTTCCTTTATCACCATGCATGCCATGGACATATTACATGCAATTATGCTTCATGCCATAAAGGGATATGCATCCATTCTATCACATCATAAGGCTCTATCTTCATAAAGCAATGAAAAACATCAAGTAATAGCATATCAGGTACAAGCATCAAGCCAACACGCCCAAGCAATGACATATCCATATAAAACCTCATGCTTCAACTTTACTTAAATCTCAAGGCATAAAAATAAGCCAAAGCATGTCAACAAGCATAAACCTAGCACAAACTTGGAGTCAAACTACTTCTAGAAGAGGCTTGTAATCCCATCTCTATCGATCACTATGTTAAATTCCTAGTTCTCACACCTCTAAGGCCACTAAGAACTCTTCCCCTGATAAATATAAGGGTTTAAGAAGATTTTAGAAGGTTTTAGAATGATAAGGAGGGAAGAAACTTTTAATACTTATCCATTGACTCGTCAAACTTAAGTCGCGTACGGTCATACCAGATTCTGTACGCCCGTACCGAACTAAAACTCCTGACAAGCAAAAACTCCTGCGAGCAATGGTACGCCCGTACCCCTCTTTTGGTACGCCCGTACCATCCCAACTCACTTGACAAGCCCAATCTCCTGCGAGTACATGTACGGCTGGACCACCCTTTGGTATGCCCATACGGCCTCCAAGAGCCTAAGACCCCTCATTTCCCTTATCTAGTACGCCCGTACGGTGATCTGTATGTCCATACCGTCACTTAAAAACCAATCTATATCTCCATCAAAGCCTATTCCTCAAGGTATCTACACCAAAACAATTGCCATACCTAAAAACACTTCTGAAACAACCCTAACGCCCATAATGGTTGTCCCTCATCCAACCAAGAAGACATGCTTCCCAATAAGGTGGCAGTATCATAAACATACACATATATATACATACATCATGCGTACATACATCATAAGCCAAATTCATCAAACCCATGCATATATCTAGTATCAAAACATAAATACCAACATATCATTATACGTCTTGACCTACCATTCATCTAGCACATTCACAAACACATGTGCACAACTCCTAGGGTCTCTAGTGTGGCTGTGACAACTCTCTCCCCCTAAAAGAAATTTCATCCCTGAAATTCCTACTAAACTTACTAGGAAACATATGAGGATACTACTCATTTATTACAGACTCCCGTTTCCAAGTCGCATCCTATCTGGTATGATGGTTCCATAAGACTTTTACTAACAGTATCTGTTTATTCCATAATCATTTCATCTCATGATCCAATATCTAAATCGACTCTTCATTGTAAGTCAAATCTTGTTGTACCTCGATAGCCTCAATCGAAATAATATGAGAAGGATCCGATCTGTACCGTCTCAGCATCGACACGTGGAACACATTGTGAATTCGATCTAATTCTGGTGGTAATGCAAGTCTGTAAGCCAATGGTCCTACCCTCTCAAGAACTTCATACGGGCCAATAAATCTAGGGCTTAACTTACCCTTCTGACCAAATTGTAGAATCTGTATCCATGGAGATACTTTGAGAAATACTTTATCACTGATACTATACTTTAGGTCTCGCCTTTTCAAATCCACATACAATTTATGTCTATCAGAAGAGGCTTTCAATCTGTTCTTTATTAGTTGTACCTGTTCTTCAGTCTGTTGCACTAACTCGGAACCAATTAACCATCATTCTTCGACCTTATCCCAATGTAATGGTGTTCGACATCGTTGACCATATAGTGCTTCATACGGAGCCATTTGTATACTGGTCTGGTAACTGTTGTTATAGGCAAACTCAATCAAAGGCAAATAACGATCCCAGTTACCTTCCCACTCCAGGATACAAGCACATAACATATCCTCCAAGATCTGTATCACTCGTTCTGACTGTCCATCGGTTTGAGGATGAAAAGTAGTACTAAACTGAACTCTAGTACCCAAAGCTCACTGAAATGTACCCCAAAATCATGACATAAATCAAGGATCTCTATCTGATACAATGGAGGATGGAACCCTATGTAACTGTACAATCTCATCCACATACAAATTCGCTAACCTCTCTAAATTGTAGTCCATACGTATAAGTAAGAAGTGAGTTTTCTTCATCAATCTGTCCACTATTATGCATACTGCATCGTGTTTAGTTTGCGTTAATGGCAACCTTGTGACAAAATCCATTGTGACATGATCCCATTTTCATTCCAGAATCAGTAACAGACTAAGTAATTCTGCTGGTACCTGGTGTTTTGCTTTAATCCGTTAGCATACCAAACATCTGGCTACATATTCCGCTATCTCCTTTTTCATACCGACCCACCAATAAAATTGCTTCAGATCTCTATACATTTTCGTACTCCCGGGGTGATATAAACATATCAAACTGTGAGCTTCCCCTAGAATCTGTCTCTTTAGTTCATGATCTACCAGAACGTACAAATGTCTCCCATGTCTTAGGTTACTAGTGTCATCCAATATAAATAGTGTCATTTTACCCGTCTGAACTTTCTGTAACTATTTCTGGTACTAATCATTACCTACTGCACTTCACTAAATCTGAGTTGTCAATGTAGGTTTTACTTGCAACTGTAATTATGCCAATATACAGTCAGAATGCATTGTTAAGGAAGCATGTAACTATCATATTTCTCATACAAACAGTAAGGGTGACTGTCTCAGTTTGACAACCATCTTACGACTCAACGCATCTGCTACTGAGTTAGCCTTACTTGGGTGATAATCAATCATGCAGTCATAATCTTTAATCAACTCAAGCCAACATCACAGCCTCAAGTTTAACTCCTTCTGCGTACCCAAATATTTCAAGCTCTTGTGATCTATGTACATGCAGCATAACTCCCCGTACAAGTAGTGTTGCCAAATCTTCAATGCAAATACTATGGATGCTAACTCTAAATCATGAGTCAGGTAGTTCTTCCCGGGCGTAGGTAACGTCAAAATTAGAGCCTGAGTCAAATAATCTTTCAATCTACCAAAACTTCGTTGGCTCTCCTCTAACCGACTAAAAGAAACATCCTTCCAAAGTAATGTCATCAATGGTAAAGCAATCATCGAGAAGCCTTTCATAAACCATCAGTAGTAGCCAGCTAATCCCAGAAAACTACAAACCTCGCTGACATTCCATGGAATTGGCTAATGAAGTATGGCTTCTACCTTACTTGGATCCACTCTAATCCCTTTTGCTGAAATAACATGCCCCAAAAAAGCCACTTGCTCTAACATGAATGCACACTTAGACAGTTTTCCAAACAATTGCTTCTCCTGCAATCGTTGCAATACAAACCAGAGATGTCTATCATGCTCTTCCCGCATCTTCAAAAATACTAAAATGTCATCAATAAACACGACCACAAATCGATCTAGATAGTCTATGAAAACCATGTTCATTAGAGCCATAAATGTTGTAGGTGCATTCGTCAACCCAAATGGCATTACTAGGAACTCGTAATGCCCATAACGGGTTCAAAATGTCATCTTCGCTATGCTGCCTTCTTTCACCCAAAGCTGATGATACCCTGATCGTAAATCAATTTTGGAAAACATCACAGCACCCCTCAGTTGATCAAACAGGTCATCAATACGTGGTAAGGGATATTTGTTCTTTATCGTTACCTTATTTAATTACCTATAATCAATACACATTTGCATCATACCATCTTTCTTCTTGACAAACAACACAGATGAACCCCACAGTGAAACACTCAGCCTAATGAAACCCTTCTCGACTAATTCATATAATTGTACCTTGAGTTCCTTCAGTTCTAATGGTGCCACCTGGTAAGGAGTAATGGAAATCGGTTCAGTGCCTGGTAACACTTCTATCTCAAACTCTACCTCCCTCTCTGGTGGTAATCCTGGCAACTCTTCCGGGAACACATCAGAATAGTCACATACTGCAGGAATCTCTAACAACTGAGTACTCTTCTATCCCACATCTATTATATGAGCCAACATTGCATCATAACCTTGTGGCAACAATCTCTGTACTGTCATGACTGAAATCAATCTAGCAGTTATTGACGACATGTTACCCTATATTACTATTATGGACTACTCTAGATGCCAAAGGGTCACTATCTTTTGCTGAAAATCCATCACTGCCCTATACTTGGCTAATCAATACATCCCCAAAATAATATCATAGTCTCGAAAAGGCATCTCCACTAGATCAGCTAGAAAACATGCATCTTGAATAAACAGGGGACACTGTCTATACACTCAGTCAACTATCACATCCCTACCTAGAGGACTCGATACCGTTATCTCATAGCCTAACCCCTCACTAAACATATCAAGCAGATGGGTAAATTTCGCATTAACATAAGAATACGATGAACCTGGATCAAATAAAACTAATGCTTCATGATTAGAGATAAAGACATCACCGATCACCACATCAGAAGTACGTTGCTTATCCTCTTACACTAGGTTATAAACCCTGGTAGGAACACCAACCGCTTGATTCACAGATCCATAGCTAGTCCCACGGTTCCCTTCATCACGACCTCTGCCTCTTCCTCTACCTTGCTCAGAACTCTGAGGGCTTCCTGAACTAGCTCTCAAACTCGGGTTTCGTTGATAGGAGCTACCTTCTGAAACAGTGTGAACCGGCATATCATCAAGTGTAGGACACTCCCTAGCATAATGTTTGACATTCCCACATCAGTAACACAAATCCATCCCTAACCGATAAGCCTTGTGATGCGTTTGACCATAAGTACGGCATACAATCGATCCGGAAACCATACTGCCACTAGAGAACATGGGTCTTACACTCTGTGCCCACTGAGGTGGTATCGATCAAACCTCTATCAATCGTGAAGGAAAAGGACCTATGAATTTCACCCTCTTCGAGAAGCTTGATGAAGAGCTGGACCCTCGGAACGCCCTCCTTAAGGATTCTTGTCTAGCCTGTCCCTCATGTATGATCCGTTCCTGATTCAATGCATTAGCTATTAGAGCAGAGAAGTCTTCATAGTTAAAGCCCTGAACTAATGCCTAAATCTAGAGATCCAAACCCTATTCAAACCTCTTACAGCGCTCTCATCCAGAAGTCAAAATGTTGGTGGCATAGTAGGCTAGCCATGTGAACTCTCTCTCATATTCTGCGAATGACATGTTCCTTTGCCTCAAGTTAAGGAACTGGTGTAGCTCTGATCTGTATAAGCTACAGGTACATATTTCTGTCGAAACTCCCTCTGGAAATCATCCCATGTGAGCACTGGAGGATCTGCCATACTCTGCAGAATAGTCTTCCACCATTCGTAGGCGTCATCCTGTAATAGGGAGATAGTATACTCAAACTTAGTTGCTTCAGGACACTTTAACTGACGTAGCACCCTCTAGGTTTGCTCTAACCACATCTCTGCTACATATGGATCAATGGTCCCGGCAAAGTCAGTTGCTCTATAGTATCTCAACTTCTTAAAATCCATTTTGTATTCCTCTCTGAGTTCTGGTGGGGGTCAAGCTAGAACTACAGGTATCATCTAACCCTATGCCTGTAAATATCAGAGAAACTGATCTGCCATCGAGTCAACTGTTGAGGCATCAGCCCTCTCTACTCGAAGTGCCCTCTCACTAGGTCCCCTCTATTCCTCCTATCTTGGTTGTCTCTAACCTTTGTCCTTGGTCTTAGATGTGCCCTTTTGAGGGTTAAAATTACCCCCTCCTTCCTCACTCATAAAAATAGCTTTATCAGTCATTATACCTAATGTGTAGCACAACTAAACATAACACACCTGTTGACCCTGACTTTTCACCCTCGTATAATTTTGGATCTTTATTGATTCGGTTAGGATTTAGTCCCCGGTATCGATCCTGATTATGCGTTTAGGCCTTTGTGTCTTCCTCTGTGTGTTCTGGTGCGCAGAACATTTCAG
>CANYBF012220264.1:0-16514 GCA_948192965.1 Dalechampia spathulata
TATTTTCAACTATATAAAAATTATCTCTTGTAACTTATTTAAATCTTATACATCGAGCATTTTCTATCTTTGCTTTATTAACACTAGGTGTGAACATTGAATTAGACTCATCAATAATGGTGAAGTCCTATAAATATTGCAATGATGTCATCCTACAGGGAAATTGTAAGCATTAATAGAAGCCTCTTCCTTCTTTTTTCCTTCACAGTTTTATTTTATCCATTATTTTTTTTATTTTTTTTCTTCTTCAGAATCTAAATTCTATCTTTCATCTTTTCTTCATTTTAAATTTCTTTGTTGAATGTTTTTTTTTCTATGAACATTTCATCATACAACTTTAAAATCTTATATTATATCTATCATTTTCAGATTGATAATCTTTTTAGTTATTGATATCATCTTTGTAAATTTATAGATTCTAATATATTGTATGGGTTTTACATTTTGCATTGATTATTCTAGATAAGTGTTATTTTTGTTGTTGTTCATAATTCAATTAATCTTAGACCAAATTGAATGAAATTGAAAACTTTGATTCAATAATCAAACCAACCGATGCATACCCTTAAACAAAAATACCTAAGTGGAAAGAGAGAAAAAGTATACATAACCATCCATCTCTCCAAGTATATAATATAAAAGTAAAATATTAAAAAAAATTCTATTTCAACACAAGACAAGCTTTCTCTAAATCTAATTCATATCTATATACATATCATATCAATCAAAACATAATAATTTAATTAATATTTTTAATATTTATGTTAATGGGTATAGCTCCATGCCTCTAATAAGAAAACATATTACATATTATATCTTATATTTATATCTATGCAGGACACTACTCAACAAACTACCCAACTATTTAATAATATAATCTATCATCTATAAATAGCATATAATTATTTATATTATAGCAAAAATCATATCATTTTTTTTATTAAGTTTATATTAAGTAGGAAGGACCGGGGCAGGTGATGATGATATTGTTTGGTTGTCTTTTGTTTTGATTCTGAAAAAGAAAACCAGAAAATGACGAAGACAAGAACTGTATTTTTCTCGTTTTAGGGTTTTGATGGTCACTTGCTTCCATCTTCCAACCCTATCATTCAAATCCTTTTTATATAAATTTCTAGTATTTCAATTGTATTATTAAAATTTTAAAATATATGTATTTTTTAAAATTTTAAAATATACATATTTCAATTATAAAATATATGTATTTCAATTATATTATTAAAATTTTAAAATTTTAATTATTATGGCAATAAATTTTCTCATTTTGATAAAAATACCCTTAGAATGTTCCTTTTTCCTTCACCAAAAAAATATAAACTCCTAAAATTGGTTAATATTATAATTTTTAAAATTTTAATTTTACTTATAATATTATATTATATTCTTAAGGAATTTGAAATTTAAGTTAAGAGACTATTTGAAAATTTACAGATATATGAAAAAATAAAGCATTTAAAATAAAGATTAAACGATAAATGATTTTTTTATTTACAATTAATTATTTATCAACTTCAATAATTATTCTTTTATTCTTTGTTATTAAGAAACAAAAAGTCTTAATTAAATGAAAAATTAAATAGGATGAGATTGTTGTAAATTTATAAAATTAATTTTTTATAACATTAGATTTTTGAGGAGTTTTTTTTTATTTTCATTCCTTGAAAAAAAAAGAAAGAGATTTTATTTTTTTAATCAAAAATTTTGAACTTAATATTATTTAAATGTATGAAATCAATCGTATTGAACAAAGTTACTATCTCGTATTAGTTATTCGATATTTGAATTGAAATAATAATATTGTATTAGAAAATTATTAGTTTATAAAAAAGAAAATTCAACATTAGATAACTAAAAAATATTATATGGAGTACTTCTAAATTAAAAAATTTAAAAATCAATATTATTATATTTATTAATTTAATTTATGTATAAAAATATTAATCATATTAATTAAAAATCAATTATATTATATTTATTTATTTATTTATTTTATGTATTTTTAACTTACTTATAAAAGAGTTTATCAAAATTTGAGATAATTATAAAAATAATGCATTTTATTTTATATCTTATAATAATATTGAATAATTTTAAAAATATTTTATGAAAATAATGATTTTTCTTATATAAATTATAGTCTTTTACACTAAATCTATAATACATTTAAAATAAATGTGAATTAAAATAAATTTAAAGTGAACATCGAAACCATTATTTTTTATAAATATTTTTTTAAAAAAAATATTATTTCATGATTTTAAAAATATTTTACTTCATAAAATTTCTTCTTTTTTAACTAATTAAAAGAAAGGGGGCAGTAGGTGATGATATAGTTTTAGAAATTAGTTGTCTACGAGAATTTCTTATTTGAATTTTAATATATATTAATATATTCTTTTTCATTTTTTAAAGTTGATCTTAATCTTAAAAATGTAAAATTCTGGTTCATTATATTTTTAAATTTAAATGATAACTGACATATACCAAATATGATGTGACATGTAGAAGTAATGTACATATATAAGATAATTAAATGTTATATCATTTTACGGCATCATTATTATATTTAAATAAAATGTAAAGTTTTGAATATATTCGAAAAAAATATAAATATTTTAGATAGATTTATAAAATAAAAAATTCTATTGAATATATTATCTCAATTTTAAATCATATTTCACCTCTAAGAGCAGAGATAGATAAAAAAAAACAACAATGAATTTTTATAATATTTTTTCTAAAATAATAGATATTTACAAAAATAATAATTTTTTATTTTTTATATTTGACTTTAAATTTATATTAAATCTTCTAAAATCTTATATTTATTTTTAAAATATTCAGTAAAGCATGAAATTTTGTTGATAATTATATTTTCCAAAAATATTTAAAAAATAAAATAAAATAAAGTGGTTAATTTGATCCACACAATGGAAACATGAAGTGGAGTTGATTGGGATAGAAATTGGAGGTGAAGTGTGATCCGACAAGGGGGATGGGTCATGAGGTTCTCGTAGGTTACAAGTTAGAAACAAAAAAGGGCCCCTTATTACCACAATGTCCATACAAAAAAGTCCCCCCGCCCCCCGTTGGAGTTGTTCTTCACGTTAATCACGCTACTTCACCTTCTCTCCTCTTTCCTCCAAAATCACCCTCTTCCATGCACTCCTCTTTATATACCTCTTTTTCTTCATTCCTCTGTACATTAAAAACTCAATTAGGAGCTTTAGTTTGACCAAAAACACGACTGATATTTATGACAGTTATATATATATAATATATATTTATTCAATTTAAAATATAAATATGTATAAATTTATATTTATTTTATATTGAAATATATTAGAATTTTCATAAATTAAATTCTAAATTTTTTTATCATAAAAATTTTAATATTATGTTAAAGAATTATTTCTTTCAAAAATTTATGCTATTAAATAAAATTCATGTGTTATATTTAACCTAAGCAAGCTTTATTATTATTAATAGAGAATTTCTGAATAGAGAAACAAGAAAATTGAAACATGTAAAGGTAAGCATAATAATAATAATAATAATAATAATTTATTATGCAGTAAATAGATATTCTCTGATATGCATTAATATAGATAAGTGTAAAACTATAGTCATTTTTAGAAAAGAAGATAAAGAAACCGAACATGCTGAACGAGTGTTTTAACTTGGGTGAACTTTTGTTTGTATTATTTAGTATACATTATGAAAAATAATCAACTATCCATATGTCAAAATGTTTACGTAAATAGTAAAAAATTACCGAGATAGAATGATAGATATCGATAAAATACATATTTTATATAAATATTTTGATATTTAAATCAAAGCATTTAGAATTGTAAAAGGTATAAAAATTTGGAATGTTAAATTAGAGATTGCAGTTGTCTTCCATAGCAAAATGTAAATGAAACCATTGAACCAAGATTTTCATGCGATAATGATAATCTAATTTCTCCTTCCTTCTCAAAGGGTTAGAGAAAACCCTCTATTAGATTCAAATTCAACTGATTAAGATGATATAAATGAAATATTGTTATATTATAAATTATATGTTTCTGTTTAATTGATAATTGTAATACAGAATTCAATTATGAAACAGAAGAAAAGCATCATTCCCACTGTCTATTGGGATCGAGGGCTAATCAAGAACAAAATCACAATGGATGTGAGCATAGCATAGTACGGGAAACTAGCAACCCAATATCCTTAAAAAGCCAAACAAAGCAAAGCAATTTGATGGAACCCTAAGCTCTCTTTCATTCCTTGGCCCTTTGTCACTATGACCAAAACTTTCTCCCACACTACCAAGAACTAGAGAAAAATAAACCCCAAGCCATGCCGCACCCCTTTTTATGTAACTAAATAATTTGTTTTCAAATAAGCAAGCAACCAGGTAGATTAGGGTTTAGCAATATGAAGATATGTTTTTTTTCAAAAATATGGAAGTTAAAAGAATTATTTTAAAAAATATAAATTTTTAAAAAATTTATGTGAAAATGTATCATATGCATAAATTTCACATTGGAAAGTGAAAGGGAAGGTCTTGAGTTTATAAAGTTAAAGGTTGCACATGTTAACAGGCATGATTTTTTGGGAAGCAGGTAATGACTCCACCTGTGACAATGTGCTATACTCTATTGAGTTAACTAACGCATGAGTGAAATATCCAAAAATCGAATAAATCGATGATATTCGATAATTTTGATTTAATTTTTTGATTTTTTTATAAAAAAATTTTGGTTTTCAATTTTTGATTTTCAATTTGGTTTAAATATTGAATAAACCGAATAAATCAAATAATTGTTCATAAAATGATATCGTTTTATATTAATATTCAAAATCAAATAATTGTTCATAAAATGATATCATTTTATATTAATATTCAAAATGATAGCATTTTGTATTAATTGCACAGTTTATGCATTCGGTTTTTAATTTATTCAGTTTATTTGATTCGATTCGGTTATTACATAGTAAGTTTTTGATTTATTCGACTTTTCATAAATTCTAGTTCAATTCAATTTAATAGCTTCAATTGATTCGCTTCAGTTCAAATCTATCATATAGTTGGATCGAAGAAATCAATACTCACCCCTAGAGTTAACTATATGAACTCTTCTTGTAAACTGATGTCTTGCTTAAAAAAGAAACGATATTAAGTTTTCATGGAGAACAATATAACATGTACTGGAAGAATTTATTTTCATGCACGTATCATATAATACTCGCACGAGATATTCAAAATCTAACACACAACCCAACGAGATTTAGTTTGAGAGAGCTTTGACAAGAAAACTCTTGCACCATCCACCAATATCTAAATTTATATTCTTTTCCATTTGATCCAACAATAGTAAAATTTGCATCTTTTCCGTATGTATTGTATATTCCATATATCATAGCATTGCTGAGCATCTTACTGAAATTAAAACCAATGATTACTCTTCTTTTCCTCTAACTTTTACAATATGATCTTTCACCAAATTAAAGTAGAATTAAAGAAGTTTACCCCAAAAAAGCAAAAAAAAATTAAAGAACACAAGTATACCTGATTGCGTTTTGGATAATTTCATCCTTTGAACATTTAAACTCTACCTTGGATGATGATCTTTGGTGTAGGGAAAACCATAACGTTGATGAAAGTCACTCCACGCTTCAACCCCATTCCAGTTGGTATTATCGTCATGTCCATTGCTGCTACTTTTGGTTGGAGTTTGATTAAGTTGGCCGTAAGAATTGCCGAAGAACCATTCTGTTGCGGTATCAGTACCTTCTTTTCTTGAAATATCAATACTGCTTACTTCTGGTTTTGAAATTTCAAGATTATGAAACGTAATTGATTGCAGCTTTTGTGGTTGGTTCTCGATTGGAATGGAAAAGGAGTTATTTTGTTTATGATCGTCTCCTCCAAAAATCATAGCTAACCTTTGTTGCTGTAGCTTCCAGTGCAAATCTTGGTTCATACAACTTAATGATTCGATTGAAGATGCGAGTTTAGTGTTAACATACATCGAACCACCACCACTCATACCACCGCCACCGCCACCACCCATATCGTCGTGAACTGCACTGCTAAAACTGGTACTAATTGGAGAAAGTGGTGAACTGAATCCCATGAAAGAACCAACTGGAATACTTCCTTGTGGATCAAGATTGAAACAAGAATTGGTAACGCTAATATCAGAAGATGAAGATATATCCCCAAATGAAGAAAACTGATTGTAGAGTCCACTTGAAGAAGGGTTTAGTTTGGGAAATGATAAGCCACAAAGATTAAAATCCATGGCAGGAGATATACCATGAAAGAACTTAAATCCACCGATCCCCGAAGACCCAGTAGAGTCTATTGAGTCAGCAGATGATAGTCTTGAAGATGACTTTATTTTCTTGTTTTTCCTGCAACCGCCGCCGATCGGAACGCTACGTATAGATCCTCCTTTAGTCCAGTACCTTCTACAAGTCTTGCAAAAGTGTCGTGGCTGAGTTAGGCTATAATTGTTGTAGTAACAGAATTTCGTGTTTTCTGAGTCACATCTCGGACACTTCAAAGCCTGTTCTCTGGGCCTTGCTGATGGTCCCGTTTTCCGGTTACCGGAGGTTTGATCATCTTCTTTATTAGAAGCTTGCTTTCTCTGAGAATTATTAGGGAACATTCTGGAGAGAAAAAAGAACCAGAAAAGTAGACTTCGAGGGTATGAGTGGTTCAGTTTCTTTATGCAGAGGCAAAGCAACTTGAATGGATCATTGTTTTATACATGGAAATCCGTGTGAGATGTACAAAGTAAATAATGTAATACTTGCCTAGTTCATGTTAATACCCAACAAACAAAAATTCCAAATATTTTTACAAATAACATTATTAATTTTTTATTAATATTGTTATACGTCAATTATTATATAATTAATATTGTTATAACGTAAACATCAATTACATCTAGAAAATTATAATATTTCAAATATTTTAAAATATTTCATAATTTTAAGAGTAAATTATTATAAGTCTCTAAGATTATAATCTAATTATGAATGCACCTTTTTTTATAACCTCATTAAAATTTCATTATATTTTAATTTTATTATTACCAAAAAAATTATAGATAGATTACTATAAGTTCTCTAGTTTGTATCCTTAATTTTCATAATCTAATTAAAATACTTTTATATTCTAATTAAAAGTTAAAATTAATAAAAAAAGTTTAGTCATAAATGAAATACAAAATATATAAATATTTTAATTAGATTATAGAAAAAAGAGAAGTATAAATATAATTAGATTCCAACTAAAGGAAATTTGTATTATTTTATCCATTTTTTAATAATATTAAATAATTTAAAGATGTTAATAAATAAAATCAGAATATGAAAATGTTTTAATAAAACCATAAAAAAAAGGATATATTAATAATTAAATTTTGATGGAAAGAAGTCATAATGATATACACATATAGTGGTAAGTGTGTGGGAGAGGACAGAATGGATTCATGGATTTTGAACATGAAGAAGTGAGTTTAGAGGTTAGACGTAACGACAGAGGCACAAGTTGTGGAAAAGATGGAGAAAGACATGATACTTGATGATGTCACCGTTAGAAAAAGGTCTGTCTCTAACAAAAATGTCTGGATAAAGGTCAAGAACAATGATTAGATATATGTTTTAGATTT
The DNA here is from genome assembly GCA_948192965.1 of Dalechampia spathulata. NCBI lineage: Eukaryota > Viridiplantae > Streptophyta > Magnoliopsida > Malpighiales > Euphorbiaceae > Dalechampia > Dalechampia spathulata. Next base: position 7,695 of record CANYBF012220264.1, read on the forward strand.
TTAATTCATTTTTTTAAATATGGTAATAACTTTGAGATTTTCATTTATTATTATAAATTAATTACAAACTATATTAATTTTTAATTTACATCTATTAATTATATTTCATTGTATAATTTTTATATTAGAATTTATAATATCATATTAATAAATAAATATATTATTAATTTTTAACTCTAGATTATCATAACAATTTGAAATAAAATTAACATCAGATCAAACTAACAAGAGTATTGCAAATCAATCTTAGTGAATTTAAACTTTTAACAAGGATTTATTACTAGTTAATAATTTCTAATAATTTTATTAACCTAAATAATATGTAATAATATAGTCTAGATTTAGGTGTTAATGAAAATATGAAATAATAAATCAATGAATTATTAATATGTTGAAATAATAGGTTTTAAATATATTATCGTATAATGGATGAAAACGTAAGTAAGAAAATGATCCTTACGAGTAGTTTATGAATATATTTTATCAATCGTAATTGAAAACTACTTAGATAGTAAATGTCTCGTAATTTCTTAAGATTTTTGAGTTGGAGCCCTTTAAATACTCATACTCATTGGACAAGTATAGAGATAGCTTATAATTATTGAAATAAATATAATGATGTTAAAATTATTTTAATTTTTAAAAGGAAAAAATTGTGTATCTGCCTAATATTTGTACTCTCATGTTAAGTGATGCAAATAATTTTAAAAGAGATATTAAGAAAAGAATGATAGATTAGGAAACACCTTTGTTAATTTTATATTATAATTTTTATCAAATCATATCAAAATTTAAAAATTATTATTTTTTAAAATACTTTTTTCAAAAATTCATTATTTATGTAACAATTTTAAAGGGGTTTTTTTTTTTATCTTTTGCCATTTTTAAAAATTTCCTTTTAAGAGAATCTTATTTAATAATCATAATAAATAAGAGTAAATATAAATTTATCATTAATACTTCACAAATTTTAAAATGTAAAATTGCAAAATAATAAATAAAATATATTATTCAAATAAGGGAGAGGAAGTATCTTTTTAGTAGATCTTGAAGTCTAGTGTGAGTTGCAAGTTTGCACCCTTGTGTAAAAAGAATAAAACTTAAATAATAAAATTTAAAATAATTCAAACATGATATAACATATTATAATTCATATAACATATAATACTTCAAATTCAAATAATAATAACTTAAAATATTTATTCAATATTAAATAAATAAATAAATAAATCACAAACATAAACAAACACAACAATCTATCAATATAATTATTAATGATTATTATCTATTCCAAAGAAAGTTCATCCTCATCTAACTCTTAAATGATTCATCTTTTATCTTAAAATTCTTCATCATCCTCAAACTCAATTTAATCCTCCTCATCTAATAGGGTTAATATATCATTCTTTTTTTCCTTTGAAGAAGCACTAGAAGGTGGTGTGACATAATATACACTCATGGAATATCGTTAAGAACAGTTGAGAAATATATTACGTAAAGACTAATAATATTTTTGAATGGATTATTTTATTATTTAAAATTATGAATCATTCAATTTCATACATGTATGAATTTTAATTTTATGTGATATGGATAGTAAAATCTGTATATGAATTCCTACCCATGGATGAATTAAAATATATGAATTGATGAGAGATGTTCAGGGGATGAATTTATCTAGGATTAGTTTGTCCATAATCATGAAGGAGGAAACAACAGACAACACTTGCCAGCACACAAGAAGAGGGAAGGAGAGACACGTGTGAGAAATGGTGGCTGGATTCCCGTGATTAGGAAATATATATTTAGACGCATAACATTTCTTTTGCTTCAAAAAATCTTATCTATATGTACAGCATTTCTTATTGCTACTTCCAATTTTCATTTTTAAATTAATTGTTTAATTATTTAAATTTTGGAACTGCTTTTTCTAATTTTTTTTAATAAAACATCTATTTGTTTCAAAATTCCTCTGCCTCTGCATTTGGACATGGGCTTCTCGTTCGGGTTTATCCTGATCCAGCTTCAGCCTGGCCCGTTTACCATCCTACCAGATTGCTCTAAATGGGTCTCAACTAATATATTTTCCTAGATAAATGATTAACCTTTTAAAAATATATCAAAATTAAATTTTTTTATTCAAAAGAAATCTTTTTCTAGTTTTTATTTTCAAGAATGCCCATTGCACCTTTTGTTATTTCTTCATTTAGTATTTCTTATATAAACTTTATCTCTCTTATTATTTTCCTAAAATGTGGGCATTTTAGGTATTAGGATTTATGATTACCTTTTTCTCTTGAATAATTGATTTTTTTTTCTTGTTTTATCTACTCTAAATAGATCTTTTAACAACACCATCAAAGTTCACAATCAAATCAACACCTATGTTATGTAATTCAAATCAACACCTATGTTATGTACTTTTTGTATATTAACACATATTATGTATGGATTGTCAGCATTATGTAAACATATATATATATATATGTTGTATACTTTCTATATATTTATATTGTTTCATGTTGTATACTTAATATATACCCATATATATGATTGAATATTACATTGCAAAATATACTAAATATATATCGTTTATATCTCAACTTCAATGGAAAATCAACTCTTCAATCCAATAGCTACTTCAATATTGTTTGAAGAAGATAAAACAAATATAATTTCTTACATATTTCAATTACAATTTAAACTTTGAAATAAATATTCAAAAGGAAATATATCATAATCTTGTATACATTTATTAATTAATATATAGATCAACATATATTTTTATCATTAATATCATCATTAATGTGACCATTAATTATTGATTTCAAAATGATATTTATGCAAAATTTTTAATAGATTGTCTAGATATACAATATCTTTTATAGATATGACATCTTAAAAAAATTTCAAACAAATGGGCATATTTGAAAAGATCCCTAGATTAATTAGGTACATATATATTTTAAAGATTCTTTTTTAAGTAAATTTTACTTTGATCTTTGATTTAAAATTTTATCATATTTATTTCTATATTTACTTGTTTACCCTCCCTTTTAAATGTTTATTCTTCTATTATAGAAAATCTTAGTTATTATCAATGACATAAATCTCCAAACTTGTTCTTGCTATTATTGTTGCTGCCACGCTATCATCATCATTGTTGCCTCCGTCACCATTGTCATCATCAATAACTATTATCTCCTCCTTTTTTTTCTTCTTATTTTGTATTTCTTTTTCTTTTTTATTATTTTTCTTTTATTATTATTGTTTTTTCTCTTTTATTATTATTATATATAAAACAGAAACACATTAGATCTATGACCATTTTTACTATTACTATCGTTTATCATTATCACTATTTTACTTTAAAATATTTTTTACTATTTATATTTTGTTTGTTTTTCATTGATATACAATTTTGAAAACTAAAAATTTATATATTATATGATACATATGGTAAATAAATATATTTATTATTATATATCATATGATATTGAAATCCCAAGTGAGAAGGTAACATAAGAATTAAATAAGACTTGAAGAGAGGGAAAATGGAACGTAAGAAATTTATAATGATTCGACCAACAAATGTCTACATCCACTTATCCAAGCAAATAACTTAGGTTTCCACTAAACCAATACATAAATACAATAAAGAATTCTTCAATAAGAATTCAATCCCAAGTGTTTTCTCAAAGCTCACACTTAAACCCTTACAACAAGTATTTTCTCAAGGCTCACACTAAACCTCACTCAATCACAATCCCTTCCTATCTCTTAAAACATAACCCAAGAAAAAGAACAATAAGGATTGGAAACCCAGAAATCCTTTCTAAAGGATTTACAACTCAAGAAATCAAGAAATATTCAAGAATATATAAAAATGTATTTAACAAAGAAAATGATAATTGTATATTGATTTCCTACCTTCAATAAGGTTAATCTACACTTATATAAGCTATTCCAAGCTTATATGACCGTTGGGTATGCATTAAATGTAAAAAAGAGCTACTATACAATTTTTTCAAAAATGCTAAAAAACATGTATTTTGACCCGTAAGGCCTCTTGATACGCCCGTACAGCTTAGGAAACTAATGGTACACCCGTACCAAGCTTAAAAACACTCAAAACTTCAATAATTCTCTTAAAACATTGTTTGTTAACATCAAAACTAAGATCAAGGACCCCCAAGGTCCAACAATCTCCTCCTTTTTGATGTTGACAAACCCCAAATACTTTTTAATCAAAATTAACTCCCCCTAACAAATTACACCATTGCAATTCATACTTAATGAAAATTATTTTCAAAAATGCATACAAATTCATTTTCATAAATCCATTTTCACAAATCCATTTTCACTATACTTCTCCCCTTTAGCTACATCAAAAAGAAAATAAGCTAAAATCAATCATTGAAGTATATACTTGTGCATATGTTCAAAATTTACATTTCAAAACAAAAACAAAAACAACATTCATAATACCAACACAATCAACACACATAACAATCATACTACAAGAAACACAAAGCTCTAAAACTCCCCTTATGTAGTTGCATAGTCTCATTCTTCATTTCACCAAAAGAGACTTCATCTTGTTGCTTGAATATCCATCCAATCTTATCTTGTGAATTTCAAGCAAACCCACAAAACAATTTCATTTAACTTTTGGTACCCAAATGTATTTGAGTCCATGAAGGTTAGCTTCACATGAGTCATTTAGAATATATCCCAAATGACTTAACCTTAAAAAATATTTATAATTAGAGTGATCAAACTTGCCATAATAATGATAATGACCAAGGAAGGGTTTAGACTTCCAACTTCTTGGTCTATGAAAATGAACTTTCCTTTGTTCACTTTTCATGTCATTTCCAATTTTGACATTTGAATGCAAACATACACCTTTTGAGTTTGTATTAAAATGTTTTACCCTACAATGCAATTCTTATGCAATTGACTTCTAATTGAGGTCTTAAACCTCTTAGCATTGGACTTTTCAACTCCTTTACTTTCATTTCTCTTGGCAACCTTCTTAATAAAAGTAGCTTTGAGAAATTTAGGGTCATTTGATGAAGAAGAAGTGTTTTCATCATAACCTATACCTTTCCTATCAAATTTGAGCTTTTGGCATTTAAGAATACTATTAATTTTAATGCCACCCTTTTTAAATTTTGAAAGATTTTCTTTTAAAAGCTCATTTTCTCTTTTCAAATTCTCATTTTTCAAACACAAATCTTCTTTTTCCTTTTTCAAGGATTCATTGAAATATTTGAAACATTTGAAACATTTTCAAATGATTTTTAAAACTCTCTTTTAGATGAACTTAAGCATTTACTTTCATTTTCAAGCAATCAATCTCATTTATCAAAGTTAAGTTTTTAGATTTAAAAACTTTATTTTCCCTATCCAATTGCTCAAATTTGACAAGAAGTTCCTCTAAGACACTTTCCTCATCATCAAACTCATTACCAAGAGATTGGTTAGAAGTACTTACCTTATTAAGAGCTTCTTCATCCTCCATTGCCATGAAGCATAGTCTATGCTCTCCAACTAAGCTTTCATCATCCAATTCACTCTCATCATCCTAAGTGGCTTTGAAAGCTTTCTTCTTGGATGGCTTGGATGGTCTAGGACATTCACTCTTCACATGTCCTTTACTTGTAGATTCTTCTTTTCCTCTTCCAACTCCTTGCTTTAAGGTGATCTCATGAGTAAGGAGCTTTCCTAGAAGCATATCGGTAGAAAGCATTGATAAATCATTGTTTCCTCAATCGTAATTACCCTTGCTTCCCAATTCTTTTTTGGAAGAACTCTAAGAATCTTGTTGTTGATATCTTCTCTAGCATAAGTCTTCCCAAGCTTCTTTAGACTATTGATAATCACTATGAGCCTATTGTACAGCTCTGATACACTCTCATTTTACCTCGTAGTGAACAACTCATATTCATGAGTCAAAAGTTGAGTCTTCTTGGTCTTAACTTGATTTGTGCCCTTATGATGTGTTTCTAAAGCATCCCAAATTTGTTTGACGGTCATGCAATGAGACACTCTTCCATACTCTTCTCTACTAATGGCATAATACAAGATATTTATAACCTTTTTACTTATAGCATTGACCTTCTTCTCTTTGCTATTCCACTTATCTCTAGGCTTTAATGTGGAAATACCTTCAATGATAGTTATAGGAGGACTATAATCATTTACAATGAAGTTCCACAATTCAACTCTATCACTCTCAAAGAATATCTCCATTCTATGTTTCCAATATGGATAATCTATACCATCAAAGAAATGAGGTCTTGTGTAAGATTGACTCTCTAGACAATGTGTTACCATTTGATCTTAACTCTAAGAATGTTAATTCTTGAAAAATAGAGCCCAAGCTTTGATACCAAATGAAATCCCAAGTGAGGAGGCAACACAAGAAACAAATAAGAGTTGAAGAGAGGGAAAATGGAACATAAGAAATTTATAGTGGTTCAGCCAACAAATGCCTACATCCACTTATCTAAGCAAATAACTTAGGTTTCCACTAAATTAATACATAAATACAACAAAGAATTCTTCAAAGGCTCACACTTAAACCCTTACAATAAGTGTTTTCTCAAAGCTCACATTAAATCTCACTCAATCATAATTCCTTTCTATCTCTCAAAACATAACCCAAGAGGAAGAACAATAAGGATTGGAAACCCCAAAATCCTTTTCAAATGATTTACAACTCAAGAAATCAAGAAATACTCAAGAATACATAAAAATGTATTTAATAAAGAAAATGATGATTATAGATTGATTTCCTACCTTCAATAAGGTTAATCTACATTTATATAAGCTATTCTAAGCTTATATGACTGTTGGAGATACATTAAATGCAAAAAAGAGCTGTTATATAATTTTTTCAAAAGTGCTAAAAAATATGTATTTTGACTCGTATGGCCTCTCGATACACCCGTACAGCCTAGGAAACCAAATGGTATGCCCATACCAAGCTTAAAAATACTCAAAACTTCAATAATTTTCTCAAAACATTATTTGTTAACATCAAAACTAAGATCAATGACCCCCAAGGTGTTGAAAAATACGAACCGGATAAAGCAGGGCCACAGCTAAAATTTAAGAAAATAAAATATTGAACACACAGATTTACGTGAAAAACCCCTAAATAAATTAAGGTAAAAACCACGAATAAAGGATCGAAGAATTTTATTAAAAAGAAAATAATTTAGAGTTACAAACACGACTTAAAAATAAACTCTCAAATTTTTTCTCTTCGTCCCCTTTTTCTCTCATATTTTTTAGGATGATTTGGGATTTGTGGGATTTTGGGATGCTTTTGCCTATGCTTTCCTCTGCCTATTTATAGGCAGAGGGTACGCGTATAAACCGCGTACCCAACTGCAATTGTTGACTTTTTTTTTTCAAACAATTGGGCGCCCACCCTTTATTTTCCTCTTTTTACGACGCCCACAAATATTTACTTTGACAATCTCCCACTTGAAGATTTGATTGAGAATTAATCAGATCTTCATATCATTCTTTCGTCCTTGTCTTTTAATGTTGCTTATGTTTCTGTCAGGCCACTAGAGGATCGACACCACACAAACTTGTTAATGTTAACTGCCTTTGTCATAAAGTTTGCCAGGTTGTCTTTAGTATGAATTTTCTGCATATCCACCATGCCCTCTTCCACTTTCTCATGAACAAAGTGATACTGGACTCGTATGTGCTTTGACTTGGAATGAAAAGCTGGATTCCTTGCAAGATGCAAGGCATTCTGACTGTCACAAAACAGTACTATCTTTTCTTGTTTATGCCCGAGTTCCTCCATTATCATTTTCAACCATACTGCTTCTTTACTAGCTTGTGTAGCTGCCACATATTCTGCTTCTGTTGTTAAAGTTGCCACAACTGACTGTAGTTTTGATACCCAGCTTACAGTTCCGCCAGTAAGTGTGAACACATACCCTATTGTGGATTTGCTTCTATCAAGATCACCTGCATAATCTGAGTCAATATATCCTCTGACAATAAAGTCTGATTCCCCATAACACATAACAACATCTGAGGTCCCCTTAATGTATCTCAGGATCCTCTTCACTGCATTCCAATGCTCTCTGCCAGGATTCGCCATTTATTGACTCACTACTCCCACTGCATGTGCAATGTCCAGTCGTGTACAAATCATTGCGAACATTAAACTCCCCACTGCTGATGCATACGGTACTCAAGACATTTCCATCCTTCCTTCTTCACTACTAGGACACATACTGGAGGATAACTTGAAACTAACAGGAAGTGGGGTAGAAATTGGCTTACAGTTTTGCATATTGAAGCGTCACAAAACCTTCTTCAAATAATTTTTTTGAGAAAGCCAAATCTTCCTGTTGCTTCTATCTCGGTGAATTTGCATCCCTAGAATCTTGTTTGCTGGTCCCAAGTCCTTCATTTCAAATTCCCTAGCCAACTGCACCTTCAATTCTTCAATATGATCTTTGTTGGGGCCTGCTACCAACATGTCATCAACATACAACAGCAAGATGATGAAATCATGACCAAACCTCTTGAAATATGCACAAGGGTCTGAATTCAGTCTGTTGTATCCAAGGCTCATGATGAAGGAATCATGTTACGCCCGCGTTTGACCCCCTAGGAGTTTTAGTAGTTTTATATGCATGATTGGATGTATACGTGTATGTATACATGTGTTGCTTGCGCATGTGCTATGTATTCTGTGCTTGTATGTGCGTCATGATGACGTCTTGGATGTGTATTTGCATGTGTGCTCGGTGTGTGCATGATGGCATGCATGTTTGC
>CANYBF012220643.1:0-26886 GCA_948192965.1 Dalechampia spathulata
CGCACTCATGTGCAGAAGATCTTAAGTCTTCCCCCTTAACCTCTCGGGCAAACCTACTGATTGTTAAAGTAAATAATTCTTAACAAATTTGAATTAAATAAGTATTATTATTAAGAGTAGGAGGAGAAAGACTATGATAACTTATATGTTGTTAACAACCACCTACATATTCATCTCATATATATGTTGTCTATAGTATAGATTTTTGAATATAGTGATTCTCAAAATACTAATATTTTATACTATTTGATACATAGATAGAAACAAGTTATTATGTAATTAATATTATATTTAATTTAATTTGTAAAAATCTATTTATAACTTGCAGGCTGTGGGGTTCGAACCCACGCGCACTCATGTGCAGAAGATCTTAAGTCTTCCCCCTTAACCTCTCGGGCAAACCTGCTGATTGTTAAAGTAAATAATTCTTAACAAATTGTAACCAAGCTTATCACATGTACTTGCAAGCTATGGGGATCGAACTCATGCACAGTAGATTTTAAATCTTCAACCTATTGATTGATAAAATAAATACTTCTTAAGAAACTTTATTGTTAACAAAAAACTTTTTATATGGAAATGTGCATATAAATTGTTTCACCTATATATAAATATATTTGAATTAAATTATCAAAATTTTAAAACAAGTCTTATATTATATGAAACTATTCTTTAAAAATAATTTGAATTAAATACATATTATTATTAAGAGTAAGAGGAGAAAGATTATGATAACTTGTATGTTGTTAACAACCACCTACATATTCATCCCATAAAACTTATCATAGATTTATTTTGTATTTTATTTATTATATATATTGTATATAATATAGATATTTGAATATAATGATTCTTGAGATACTAATATTTTGTTATACTTGTTATGTAAATACATAATTAATATTATATTTTTTAATTTATAAAAATCTATTGGCATGAAATCAACATAAATAATTTCAAAAAGATTTGCAGGTTGTGGGACTCATATGCAGAAGATCTCAAGTCTTCTTCATTAACCTCTTAGGAAAAGCAGTTAATGAATAAAATCAATATTTATTAAAAAATTTTGTTATTTAACTATAACATTTTAAAGTGCAAATTTAAATATAAAATGTTTGACTTATATCTTGATTTAAATTATCAAAAATATTAATGAGATATTCATCCTATAAAGGTAGTTAGATATTAATTTTATATTTCATTTATCATGAATATTTAAATATAATTATTGTCTTCGATAAATGCTAATATTTTGTAGTCTTGCTGCGATTTTTACCTTAATTCAAGAAAAATAGAAAATTTTATAAGTTGTGGGGTTCGAATCTGTGTAAAAAATTTTAATCATTCCCCTCCATAAGCGTATTGGGCAAATTTATTAATTAATAAAATTAAGATTTATTAGATAATATATTTTTCGTTACTTTAGTTTAAAGTTTTATTTTTATGGTAATTACTTTTTTTGAATTAAGGTCTCTATATTTTCCTTTCTATTAATTTAATTTATTTCTTTAAAATAAAATAAAACGAAATTCAATAAAATTGATAATAAAATCCAGAATTTAGAGAATAAATATGAATTGTTGTTTTATTTTAATAATTACGTATATTTTATTTATTTATTTATTTTTCTTTTTCACAATTTAAGCCTCAGCTGTTAGAAAATCTCTATATTATTGAGAATGCTTTTTAACATTCATTTATCTTTAATAGGGAAGAGAGCAAATACTATAAAATTATATTATTATTTTATATATAATATTTTAAAATTAAATTTTTAATTTTGATTCTAATTTTATGATTAAAAAATATAAATCAACTAATTTATGATATATTTTTTAAAAATAATGGAGATTTCAGCTTGATCAGTATAATCATTATTTTAAATAATAAAATAATTCTGAAAAATGAGTTTAATAAATCTAATAGAAATATAATACTTTATTATTTTTTTTAAAAAAAATTACATGATTATGATATAATTCATATGGCAGCAGCAGTTCCAAAATTATTTAAAATACAATAAAAGTGCCAATATTTTATTTTTTTATATTAAATTAAAATGAATAATTTTAAATTTAAAAAGCAAAAAATAAATAAATAAACAACTTAAGGAATATTTGTGCTGTTTAAATAATTAGGTATTTATTTATTTTCCTTTTTTTTTTCACAATTTACTTGGAGGAGAAGTATGGAGGTTGCCACTTCCAGGAGACTAAACCTGACTGAAAATCTAAACAATTCTGTTTCTGTTTGGATTTCCTTGGTTATGGTTAACCCATAGATACCACCTCCATTAATACCAAACCCCAAGGAAATATCTCAGAATCAATGTCATTGCCTTCAGTGGCATTTGATTTTCAAGATGAAAAAGAAGACGACCGTGAAAAGAACTCCTTTTCGAGCAAAAGAAATACCAAAATCATCAGACCAATGAGTTTTAGTGTCAATGATAAAGTTGAGGTTAGTGCAAATTCTCTTTGTCTCTTGTTTCTCTTTTTTTGGATTTTGATCTCGGATATTCGGGTGTTCTTTTTCTGGGTTTTTTGCAGTCGTCTTTTATGTTTTGATAGGTTCTGTTCTATTGGTTTGGTGAATTGCATGTCTATGTTTCGATGAAAATTTTTGAATTTATTGATTGAAGTTGCATTGTTGATTTTGTTTTCCGTATGCTAAATTGCATGCAGGCCTTGATTAAAGGTTTTGTATTGTTTATGATTGTAACCCTCTTCTGCAATGGATGTTTCAATTCCTTGTCACCTTCGTTTTCTTTCCTTCTAATAACTCCCTTGCCTTAAGAGCCTTGTTGGATTCGGAATGGGCTTCTTGTCTACATACTAGAAGGTCTGCTACGGGTTTTTACGTTTTCTTGGCGATTCTTTGGTATCTTGGCTGTCCAACAAACAGCAGACTGCGTCTCGGTCGAGCACAGAGGCAGAATATTGGGCATTGGCTGCCTACTTCGGGATTTCTTGTTCCCCAGTAGCCTTCGTTTTGAGATGATCGTTCAGCAATTGAACACACTATCGGATGATGTTTTTGGCACTTGCACTTATATTCCTTTTCAGTTTATTGAACCGTCTTCTTGTCGATTCTGGACGCTGCAGATCTTTCAATGCTTTGTTCGTTCTCTACTTTTCTTCATCCTTTACTTCTGTACACTAAAAGTATAGCCTTCTTTGCATTTGCATATGTTGGTTATTTTTGGCACTTATGATTAATATTGATTTTTGATGAAAATTTAACTCTAATTTTCTCTTACATTTTGTTTTTAACATTTGAATTTGTTGCTGTTTTTATAGGTATTCAGTGAGGAAGATGGGTTTCAGGGCTCATGGCACTCAGGAACTGTTGTTTCAGTTGACAGAGGTGACTGGCAAATCAGATATTATGTCAAATATGATCATATACTAACCGATGATTGCTCTGATTATCTTATTGGTTGCTTGCAAGTTCCAGAGTTTGCGGAGGTTAATGAATTTGCCACTATTGATTTGTGTAATAATCTTGGAGGCATCAGGCCGTTACAAGATCTTGCTCGGCCTAGTATATGGAACCTTTTTTATGGATTATGTGTTGATGCCTATTATAATGATGGTTGGTGGGAAGGTGTGATTTTTGATCGTGAAGATGGTTCTGAAAAGAGGAATATCTTTTTCCCAGAATTGGGTGATGAAATGATGGTTCATGTTGACTCCATAAGGATTACTCGGGATTGGAATGATGTCAGCAATACTTGGCAGAATCGTGGGACGTGGTTGTTTCTGGAATTAATTGAGAAATATGAGGAAGAACATTATATTCCTGTTTCCATAAAGCAAATATGGTATGATTTGCGAGGAAAAGATAGTTTTAAGAAGCTTGGCAAGTGGACTTCTAATAAAAATGATTTATGGAAGAGTTTGGTGTTGGAGGTAATTGGTGAAAACTTGGAAGTTTTTATGCATCATCTTTTACAGGAAATAGGCAATCCAGAGTATGCAAAGAAGCAATTGGAGTATGCTGCATCATCTTATGATGCTAATAGTACGAATCTTTTGGCTGATTCAAATTGGTGCTGCAATGAAAAAGTTACACCTCAGATGCCCAGAAATTTGTCTAGTTACAGTTATTATGACTATGATGCGAAGTACTCTAGTTCTCTGTGTAGATCATCTGGTTGGCTACCTGTTGGCTCGGACATGATTCCTGGACCTGAATATTGCCCCGATGCAATTACCAAATATGCCCAAAAAGGTAGGTCTCAAGCCTCTCTGCTTGTTGATTGCAGGAAGCATCTTGCATATTTGAATTGGAAAATTGAATATTCAAGAGACTCTATGATTAGATTTCGCTACACTTCACCAGAAGGAAAGCAATACTATTCACTTCGAGAGGTCTGCACTGTTTTGAGTGAAACCTATAATAGAATTTCTTTAGATGATGAGGACGAGGAAAAAAGTCCATTCTGTTGTGCTAGTAATTCACCATCCAAGTTTGGTTCTTTGATTTCTCCTCCTTATGAAGTGCGTATCAAACCTCTCTATTGCCCTGAAGCAGCTTTGGACTGGTATAACTATGGACATGAGGAGTGCAAGGATAAGAGAGACAATGTTCAACAAAAGACCATGAAAGTAAAAAAACATTTGTCCGCTTTGGGATGGAGATTCTGGTACGTGAACCACAAAGGCCGGAATGCACTGCGATACATCTCTCCATCAGGAAAGTGTTACAGTTCACTCCGAGCTGCATGCAGGGACTCTACAAGGAGTTTAGCTTCTGGTGGAGGTGACTCGGTTTCTCAAAACATCCACTCAAAAATGAGAAATATAAGGAAAACAAACAGTTTGATCCAATTAAAAGATAATAGAAAAAGCAGTAGGCCTAACCACATGCTTCGATCAAGCAAAAGAGTTCAGCAGGATGTTCTTCCTAACATGTTTCATCAGAAGCCTCAAACAATCCTTTCTTGGTTGATAGACAATGCCAATTTGTTGCCTAGATCAAAAATAAGTTACTGTAGCAGTAAAGGGCAGCAACCTATTGCAGAAGGGCGGATAAGTGGTGGTGGGAGAGGGATCAGGTGCAGTTGTTGTGGGAAGGTCTATACTATCTGTGATTTTGAATATCATGTTACTGGTAAATATGACGGACCACCGGGCAACATCTTTTCCAACGTCTTTTTGGAAGATGGAAGGTCTCTATTAGATTGCCAAATGCAACTAATACAAAATGACACAAATAATTTTGGAATTGAGCCACCTGAAAGTTTACAAATTAGTGGCCCTCATGTTGAGAATGATCACATATGCTCGGTTTGTCACTATGGTGGTGAACTAATTTTATGCGATCAGTGTCCATCTTCTTTCCACAAAAGTTGTCTCGGCATGCTGGTAAGTCATGTGTTTGGTCTTTAAATAAATAATTTATGATTTGGAGATTATAATAGACATGTTTGACTTTTTTTTGTTGCCTTCATTTATAAATGCATAATTTCCGTTTTGGGTCTTTCTTAGGATGTTCCAGACGGAGATTGGTTTTGTCCATCATGTTGTTGCAAAATTTGTGGCCAAAATAAGCAGAAGAAATACTCCGACCATTCTATGGACAGTGATGGTGTTCTTTATTGTACTCAATGTGACCGTAAATGTTCGTCTAATTTATTGCATTCTAGCTTTTAGCTTATAAGCAGCAAATGAATTGGAAAAGAATATTTAAAATGTCCCCCATTATGTGTAGATCACGTCGGATGCTTAGGGAAGAAAGAAGAAGGGAGCTTGGAATACTTTAGCAAAAAGGATTGGTTTTGCAGCGAAAAGTGTGAAGAGGTATCCAAATCTTCATTTGTAATGAAATCTCGGTTTTGATTTTTGCTCGCTTGACATAAATACTTGATCACTTCTATTGCCAATATTCTGTCTTAAAACTATCCATTATAATTCCATATTCTCAATGTTTACATAGAAAAGAAGTAGTTCTTGTATTCAAGGCTGATTTTAATAGAAATCATCAATATGCTGCTACTACTGACTGTACAATTATTGCAGATTTTCGTGGGTCTGCAAAAGCTTCTAGGAAAACCAATTCAAGTTGGTTCAAACAATCTTTCCTGGACATTGTTAAAACCCGTCCAGCTCGATCATCACAGTCATGATGTTTCTGATATTCAAGCTTTCTATGGGAACCACAGCCAGCTCAATGTTGCACTTGAGGTAATGCATGAGTGTTTCGAACCTGTTGAAGAACCTCATACCAGGAGAGATCTTCTTAAAGATATTATTTTCAGTGAAAGGTAACAACTTGTATTCTTAGACAGATAATCTTTGCTAATTTCTTATTGGACTGGGAATCTAATTTATTTAAACGCACAAACAAAGGTGTTAATATCATGGAATTTATTTCCATCATCTTAATTGAGGGTTGCAGTCAGTTTTCATTCTCTAAGTTTAGTATACCAAGTGATCAGCCTGATATATGTTGATCACCTATTTGACCAATACTACGTTTAGGCCTTTGTTATCTAAGTCATCAACAGTCAATACCATACCTTTGAGTTTAATTCTTACCATAATTTTTGCAGGTCAGAACTCCAACGTCTGAATTTTCGAGGATTCTACACAGTAGTGTTGCGGAAAGGCGATGAATATATTACTGTTGCAACAGTAAGGTGCAGTATCTTAGACTCTATAATCTGAAAACTAAGAAGCTGTGCAGGATTGTGATTTATTGTCATTGAGCTTCTTTAGATCGGTTGTTTGTTAGATAATCGGGATCTGAAATGTTATTTTTTGGTCGCAGGGTCTATGGAGAGAAAGTGGCAGAAATACCACTTGTTGGCACTAGATTTCAGTACCGCAAACTTGGAATGTGCCGCACGCTAATGAATATGCTGGAAAAGGTAAAATGCTGCATCAGAGAAAGGACATTTTTTGTGTTCGTTTTCACTCAGGAATCATATATGGCTTGAATGTTATTAGTACATTCCAATGCACTAGCATACCAGTAATTAAACAATTGATAATATTATGTATATCCATGGTAACAAAGAGGTCTTATTAGATACGCAAACCGAAATTATACTTATGTTCCTATTAGATAATTTTTTCCCCATCTTTTCGGTCGAAAATTTCTTATTCTGTTGTTTTTCTTGTTTTCTGCTTTCAGAAGCTTGGGGAATTAGGAGTTCAAAGACTCATTTTACCAGCTGTTCCTAGCGTGCTTGCCACATGGACTGGTTCATTTGGGTTCTCAAAGCTCTCAGATTCTGAGAGATTACAGTTACTAGATTTCACTTTCCTGGATTTCCAGGATACTGTAATGTGTCAAAAACTTCTGACAAAGCTCCCATCTGCAGAATCAAGTCCATCAAGAGGTTTTGTTTATGATAGCATTGCTTGTACTGTTTGATTGCAAGCATATCGTCTTGTTGATATTATTCTACTGACACCTGGACATGTTCCTTATTCGACTTGCAGAAATCCGACTTAATCTAGACAATAATGCTAGCGGAAACGATGATAACAAAGATGGCTCCAGCACTGTATCTGAAGTATTTCAAGCAGCTCAAATTGGAAGTGAGATTGTGGAACTTGGAAAGTTAGAGTATGTTTTCCCCCCCTCACTTTATCTAGAAACTACTTGAATCCTTAGGACCAGGATCTATCTAAATTTTTGTATCTCGATCTACAGTCCTTTCTTTTCGGTATTAAGTTCCATATGACTTGATGAAAACTTGCCATGATTTATACGCATACATCTTACGGAAATCATATTTCAAATTGGATTCAAAGCGGAAAACGAGGATTCATATAGCTGATCTGTATTCATGATCACATTTCATTCCCATTCCATAATTTATTTGTTTGAGAGCCACTTATAATGCTTCGAGACTATCGGGTATTGACCATTTATATTCCGTCAGGGTTTCTGCAATGGAAAGCGCTTGTGGCAATGAAACGCCGGTGGATCAAACGGTGATGGTAAATTCTATCTGTTGCACAGGAACTCCCCACATTCTGGAACTTTGCTTTGCCTTTTCTTTTTCCTATCAAAATCACTTTGTTTTGCATTCATCTTTCAATAGGCCAACCCAGGAACTGATAAAGAACTGCAACAGCATCCTGACAATATGGGCATGGAGTCATCTTTGGTCGAAGAGTCCTCTTCCAGGAAGGAAGGAAAAGCAGAGGTCAGTAATGATTCAAAATCCCTAGACATGAAAGGCAGTTACGACAATAGTGGAGAAATGAAATGCTACAAAAGAAGAAAATTAACGTTGGCCTGTGGAAACTGAGTATTGTTTAGATTGCATCAAACTGAATGAACCAGAATCAGCCAAAGTCCGTCTGTCACGGAAAGAGATAGAGAAATAACAGTTGAAGATGGATCCAGTTCCTCGGATTTTGCCTTAAAGCTAGACCAAAGTCATCCTTTTTAATTTTTCCTTTTCCTGTACAGCATATCAAAGGAAAGAAAAATGATCCCGAAGATCAGGCTCTTTATAGATCATTTAACTTACAGATAAAAACTTGGTTCAAGTTATGTTTTCCATACGGAAGGTCCAAGCAGGAATGCAAGGACACCCACCAATTCCTGAAACTCCTGATTTCTTCTGTTTTCTGATTTGGTGTACATAAGATACCTGCCAAGATCTCTTTTCCAGGTGGTGACTTCTCCCGCCTGTCAAGTTCTGAAAATGAAATGATGACAATCTAGATTCTTGGACAGATGGCCATTTCTCGTCAGGAGTTCTGCAATCCTTTGTGGAATGCATTCTGATTCTGTCTTGAAAACGAAGAATTTTCATTAATAATGAATCGTTTTCAAAAAGAAAACAAGTTGGAACAAATAAATATAATATTTAATGAGTTGTGCTTTCTGGAAAGGCATTAGCCAAGAGGCAGGCAGGCGGCTGAAAAGGATAGAATGAATCTGAAAATTGTTAAGTTGGAAAGGTAAGTTTGATGGAAGCCAATGAAGTAAAGAAAAGAACATTTTTCACTTTGAAAAGATTTTCCATTCATCCAAACCCAAATCTCTGCTTTTTTATGTTCATCATCTTTATCATTTTTTAGCTTTTTTCGACTCAAGTCTTTATATCATTAAATTAACAAATTTAAAATAGTTGAAATTAATAATTATATGTATATAAATTAGAATAAATTAATTTTGAATTAAAAAATCTATATAATATTAGAGGTTGGATGAAAATAAGTGATATAATTATATATATTTTTAATATATAAATAACTAGCATTTAATGGTGATATAAAGATTATAAAGTAAGAATCATAAAAAGTAATTTAATTTAAAAATTTAATATAGTTTAAAATGTAAGATTTTAAGATTGAAAAGAAGCCTAAACTTAACAAATATCTCCATCAAACAATCATTAAAAAGCATCATTTAGATTACAAATGGGTATGGCAGGGTGTGAACATGGGTTGGATAAAAGAAACTTGCAGAGCAGACAAACCAATATATGTATGTACGTATGTGTATATATACACACACACACACACAGGGAGGAAAGATCCAACCTCGCATATCAAGAACAACAGCAACAAAGCCCATCTTGTTTAAAGAAAAAGCAAGAAAAATGTCCTCCATTTTGAAAAACTCACGTGAATCCATCTCTGCCTGCCCCTCACATGCCCACAACACAACAACAAACATACCCATTTCCTTCAAAAGTTTCTTCCTTTGTTTTCTTTTCTTTTTTTGATTTTTCTTCTCTCTGCAATCTCTCTTTCTTCAGTTTCTGCAGCTCTTTAGATATATTCTCATATATAAAGTTCTCAACTTTTTCCTTTTCTTCCTTCCTTCCTTTCTTCTGGCCCTCTACATACCAGTAGGTTCAAAAATGTGCATTGATTCAAGTACAAGATCAAGTTCCAATCTTGTAATGGTTAGATACAAATGGTGTTTAGCAGTGTTATGTGTAGTTCTGTTGTTGATGGAAGAAACCCAGATGGTATCTTCAGCTTTGATAATGAGTATGAGAAATCATCATAAAAAGCAGCATAACAGAAGACCAATGCTTCAAGCTAATCAAACCAGCTGTGCATTGTTTGTTGGTACTTGGGTTAAAGATGATTCCTACCCTCTCTACCAATCTTCTACTTGCCCCGTTATTGACCCTCAATTTAATTGCCAAATGTATGGCCGCCCAGATTCTGATTACCTCAAGTATAGATGGCAGCCTCTCAACTGTGAGCTCCCCAGGTGAAAAACCAAAAAACAATTGGTTTTCAAGCAAAATGATTTCTGGGTTTTGTATACTGATTTCTGGGTTGTTGATGTATATACTATGTGTGTTTGTATAGGTTTAATGGGGTTGAGTTTCTGATGAAAATGAGAGGGAAGACGATGATGTTTGTGGGTGATTCACTTGGGAGAAATCAATGGGAGTCTTTGATTTGTCTGATTATGGCTTCTTTGCCTTCTTCAGCTTCAACTCAGATGAGCAGAGGAGATCCTTTCTCAGTCTTCAAGTTCTTGGTAAAGTTTCCATTGTTGCTTTCTTTTTGATCTTATTGGTCACTGCCTTTCTTTCATTTTAGAGTATATTATTATGAGATTTATAAAAGTATCATCAAAATATCTACGCATGAGGCTCCAAATTCACGTTGAGATTGGACTTATTTGAGTTATTTAAAAGGGTGTTTTGAAATAATAGTTTTAATGAGAAAATAGGAGGAAGGCATATGATTGATAGTCAAAGAAGAGTAGTGGGATTTGTTGGCGTTTTGTGGAATAGGGACGTCGGTCTTGCAGAAAACACCATCCATGCCAACTCATGTTTTGGCCCACTTTCAGAGATATTAATGGCTCCTTTACGGAGTCCAGTCTCAGCCGTTGGATTCAAATAATGGGTTTTTTTTGTGTGGGACAGGATTACGGGGTGTCAATATCATATTACAAGGCGCCATATCTAGTGGATATAGATGTAGTGCAAGGGAAAAGGATCCTGAAGTTGGAGGAGATTTCAGGGAATGGAAACGTATGGAGACATGCAGATGTATTGATGTTCAATACAGGGCATTGGTGGAATCATCAGGGCTCTCTTCAGGGGTTAGTTTAAAGCCTTTCTTTCTTCTCCATGGTGAATGCTATATATATATATATGCTGAAGGAATGAATGTGGAATTGCAGATGGGATTACATGGAAACAGGAGGAACGTATTACAGAGACATGGACAGATTAGCAGCAATGGAGAAAGCATTAAGGACATGGGCTAATTGGGTTGATTCCAACATCGACACTTCTGCCACTTCTGTCTTCTTCCTCTCCATATCTCCCACGCATTACGAGTGAGTCTCTCTGTCTTTTGGGTCGTTGGGGCTACGGGGTTCGATCTAAACCGAAAAAACGAATAGAATTTTGGATTTAAATATGAAAAAATAGGGAACATAATGGAGGGAAATATAGGTGAAAGAATCTTAGCTGTAATCAGGTTAGAAGTGGGCCAACTGGCGTTTTTTTGTCTTCCCTTTCTCCTGTAAGAAAGTCATTCCTATCAATTTTTACTCCTTTTCCCATCAATTTAACTTTACTAAGTATAAATATTTAAAATATTCTTTTAATTTAATTAAAATATATAAATATTAAAAATAAGATATTTTTGAAATATTATCTTTTAATAATATTTAAATTTTACAAAAATAAGATATTTGAATATATTTTTATCCCATGTATGCCATTTTGTCGGTGGCAACGGTTAAACTTAATCGCCATCGGCCAATGGCCACCATGGCTTATTATGTTCTTTTCTTCTGCATCCTAATTGTGTTTTTAGCATCTACAACTCTATAATTGTTATAGCTAAAATGATCATATTGACAGTCCAAATGAATGGAGTGCGGGGGCTACGGTATCCGCAGCAACAAGAAACTGTTACGGCGAGACATCACCGACAAGCGGGACAATGAATGGGGGAGAATACCCAGATCAAATGAGGGTGTTGGATGATGTGATAAGGGATATGCATACACCCACATATTTGCTTGACATTACTATGCTGTCTGCCCTAAGAAAAGATTGCCACCCATCAATCTACAGCGGTGATCTGAGCCCGGACCAGAGGGCTAACCCTGCTCGATCTGCTGACTGCAGCCATTGGTGCCTTCCTGGTTTGCCTGATACTTGGAACCAGTTGTTTTACACTGCTTTGTTCTTATAACTAACCAACGATTTAGTTTGAAACTAATACCTACTTAGTTACAAGGGTTCTGCCCAATTTATAACTGTATTCTTATTTCCTTGATTAGCCTGTAAGTCATTATGAGATGTTAAATCAAATTATACAAAAACTTAGTGAGGAAAGGAGGTGGATGCCTGCAATCTAGTGGAAATGGATAACGAAAACCAGAGGAAACTTTGTATTATAACATCGAAATTACTACAGAATATAGATAGCACGCTTTAAATGCCTTGTGTTAAAACAACAAAGGAATGAAATCATTCAGATTTCAGCCATCAACAAGGGTTATTTAGATTCTACATAATGACTACATGATTTACATATCAAAGACGATGATATAATGACACATTCAAATGGTGAACTTTATGTCTAGACTCCCCTTCAGGTTCACCGTCGTTGCAAGCACTAGCTTAAGATCGCGAGTCCTGGCGTGCCAACCTCCACCATTCTCGGTATGCTATCGATGATCTTCGGTGGCACCATTCCTCCATTTGCAGCTGCTGCCTGTTGGTCGTAAGCTGAAAGATGGACTCCTAATGCAGCCCTGCCAGATGGGTCGAGATTGTTTGACCATGTAGCATCCCATTCCACAGCTTTCGCAGTGCTGCATGCGACACTTGCACCTCCAGGAACAGTCAGCCTGGCTGAATTCTGAATTATGGAAAAAGAAATAAAAATTGAAATCAGTCTTTTGTATTGTCTGCACCACTCAATTCTGTACCGGAATCAATATGATAAATCTCATAGAATTACCTGTGGGAAGAACCTTTCAAAAATCATTCTGTAGTAATATGCTTCTTTGGTAGTGGGGGTGTTATGAGTGAAGATGTGGGCAGCATTTTGTATCATCTTATCCGTCACCTGGAAAAACCCAACCGCGCAGCAGTTAGTGACACAACTATCTAATTATTTTCAATTTGAACCCTGTGCGAGTGAATTGTACATGTTCTGCAGCATGAGCTTTAAGGCCATCGATCCAGCTATAGCCAACACCATCACTGAATTGCTCTTTCTGCCTGTACAGGATATTCTGCGGAAATTGAATAGAGCAAGTTATTCAAGTAAATGATATGATATGGATTCTAATGATGAGTTATATATGATTATTTATGAACATGAAAGATGGAACTCGTATGTCCTAGGCACCTTTGGCAGATAAGGCTGCTCCTCATCATCAAAAGCTCTCCTAAGAACCCATTTCTCGATGCGTCCCTGCTCTGGCTTAATCTGAATTATAATGAAAAAAATTATTAAGCATTTAACTGTAGCGTTACAGGAGAAATGGGAAAAATTGAAATGAAACAATGGGTTTACCATTTTCCACTCAGGATCAATGGCCATAGCAACATTAATAAATTCCTTGTCCAAGAAGGGAACTCGAGCTTCCAAACCCCAGGCTGATGTTGCTTTGTTAGCCCTCAGACAGTCATACTGATGAAGGGCTTTTATCTACATACATGAGCAGCACGAAAATGACAACCAGCTCTTATCGTTTGCACAAATTACAACAGAGAAGTATCCTTGCCGTCCATGAGAGAAAAAGCTATACCTTGCGACATGTTTCGCGGTGAAACTCTTCCTTGTTAGGTGCCTTGTGGAAGTACAAATACCCACCAAAAATTTCATCAGAGCCTTCGCCAGAAATCACCATCTTGACACCAAGAGCCTTAATCTTCCTTGCCATAAGGAACATAGGGGTGCTCGCTCTGATCGTTGTAACATCATATGTTTCAATATGGTAAATCACCTCTTCAATGGCATCAATACCATCCTGTGACATCCCAACATAAAAGGTACAAGTTACTTACATACTGTAATTAAAATAACAAACCACAAGCACTAAAATGATGTTTTTCTGTTTCCATACCTGGACTGTGAAGTGAAATTCATGATGAACAGTACCCAGGTAATCTGCAACTTCTTTCGCAGCCTTCAGATCTGGTGAACCCTGTTTGGTAGACAAGAATTTATGTCAGAACCCATCAATGCATATTCGAATCATAAGAAAATTTGCTACACTTGCCTCTAGGCCAACACAGAAAGAATGGAGCTGAGCACCCCATTGCTTGGCAGCCTTTGTACCAGCCAAGTGGCGAGCAGTGATAGCTGCAACCAATGATGAATCCAATCCCCCAGATAGTAGAACGCCAAAAGGCACATCAGTCATTAACCTTTTAATCACAGCCTGCACATATCAAACATAAACAACGCAAATCATAATCTGAAATCACGAACAAACCTCCTTTTTGCAAAAGTTTTACTACTCAATCTTACGTTCTCAAATGCTCGCCTTAGAGCAAGTGGATCATATGGAGTTGATGGAATAGCTTCAGAGAACCAAGGAGGATTATACCATCGCCTTAATCCACCTGACTTGCTCGAGTACAAATGGCCAGGTGGGAAGCACTCAAAATGTTCACAGTCATCATTCAGCCCTTTCAATTCAGATGATATCCAAATAGAACCTGAAAACTTTCACCCATTAAAAACAAAGACTACTTCCAACCAAAATTCATAAACACTATCGAACCAAAGAGAAAAGATAGAAACCAAAAAGATTACCATCAAGTCCCCAACCAATATAGAGGGAGGTGATTCCAATGGCATCACGAGCAACAATGAAACTATCGTCTCGTGTGTCTAACAGTACAAAAGAGAACATCCCGTCCAACATGTCCACAAAGTTTTCGCCATACTCCTCATACTAACAAATCCAAAAGTAACATACACAAACAAATTATTCACTAAGATTAAAAAGGATCAACTTTACTGATTAACATACATAGATATATGCGTGTATCTATGTATATATTGAAACAATCATTTGTGACCCACCAGATGGGCAATGACATCACAATCACTGCCAGTTCGAAACTTGTGATTAGCTAATTTCTTCCTCAGCACTTCATGGTTATAGATTTCTCCATTCACCTATTTTCAACACATCCAATTAACCGTTTAAACAGAAGAAAAAAACAAACAAACCATATTCTTCAATAACATGAATAGCAAAGTGGGACTTACAGTAACGACAATAGCTTTGTCTTCATTGAAAAGGGGTTGATCACCTGAAGCAGGGTCTATGATAGCCAGCCTCTGATGAGCCAAATAATAGTCCCCGTGCTGATATAAACCGCTCCAGTCTGGCCCTCTGTGCTTCAACCTGTTTCCATAGGATTTTCAGCGTCTTCTACGGTGTTCATTTTAATTTTCGCAAAAATTCAGAATCCCCATGACCATTAATAACTTGTTTCTCTAATTCCTGCCATTAATTCCTTCATTCTAGTCTACCTAAAATTAAATTCCCATGCAGTAATCTTCGGTCAACATGCTCAAAGTCAATGGAATTCATCAGTTCCACAGGCAAAACCCACTCAGTCTTGATTTAACATTTCTTCGGAGCTTATCTAGATTAGATTTTATAAATCATGAAATTCTAGACGAATTAAATTCAAATAATATCAATTAATAAATAAATTATTATTTGTATTTATAAATAATATGGCATGAAATGCTTTTATTGTGGACCGTTGAATCCATGCAAAACCACCGATCCAACGGTCTACAATAACATCGTGGTCGTCGTCATCGTCACCATCATTAAAGGAAAAATCCAATTTCCAACAATAGATAATGCATGCAAATCGTCCAATCCAAAAGTCTACAGCAATTCATCTTCATTAATTTTGAAAAAAAAAAAAGAAGAAAGAAATGCATGTTCCCGCGGAATCATCACTAACATCGGAATCATCATCAACCAAAAAAAAAAGGAAGTAAGAAAATTGCCTGCGAGAGAGCTCGAGCACTCGAACCCTTTTGGCCTGAGAATCGTCAGAGCAACCCAAAACAGCTAATATTCCGCACATTATTATAATTATCTAAATATAGTGCGTACAAATGAAGAACAAGTACTGGGAGCCGTTGAATTTCACCGTCAAATTTCAGGGGGATGAAGAAAATCAAACAAAGTGAGAAGAAAGGGTCGCAATTGGAAAAGGGAAAGACAGGAAACGAAGAGCAGAAATAAGAGCACGCAGAGGAAGATTAATCGCAGCAAACAACACGTAATTTGCTTTGATCTTGTTGAATCGGTACCACCTCCATAGCCACCCACGTATTTATACACTTCATACAAAATAAAACCAAAAAAAAATATTTATTTTTATTTTTATTTTATTTTATTGCAGTTTCCGACGTCGAGGTTTTTGGACCCTACCAACAAAGCGGCGTCGGTTTTTTATTTTCTTATTTTTTTATTTTTTTTAAAAAAAAGTCCTTTTTTCTTGGGAGGGTTTGCTTTTTGGGCTTTAGCGGCCCATCTGGAAACTGAGTGGCCCCCCTTTATGTTTGCTGTTAAATAGGTGACACGTGGTAGTACTTGATGGGCTTTTTGGGATTTTAAAATGGTCAGACTTATCCACTTCGGGGAAATTTCATTCGTTTGCTGACTCAGCCCCTTCTCCCCCTCTGTTTTTTTTATTACATTCTTCCAATGTCTTCGTTGTCAATTCTTATTATCCATTTCACAATTCTTTTTTCAAATAAAAATAAAAATATATTTTTTATAGGAGTAATTGGTTATGATGAGTAATTGTTTTGTTATAATTTAATATATAAAATTAACTTGGAAATTAATTACTATTTAAAATAAAAATTTGAAAATAAATATGTAGAAAATATTTTAAAATTTTGTTGCTATTACTTTTATATATGTACTAAAATTAATAAATATTTTTGTTTTTATTTTATTAATAAATATTTTAATTTATTTTTTATAGTAGTAATTGTAGTTCTATTTATTAAGATACTTATTAAATCATCTAAACCTATTAAAAACATATGAATAAATTATTATAAATCTTTTCATATTAATATTTAATTATATTTATATCTCTTTTTAAATCTAATTAAAATATTTTTATAATTTAATTTTATTTGTGACTAAAATTTTATATTAATTTTAGTTTTATTTTAAACTTAAAATAAATATACATTTTTGAAGGCTTCTAAATAGTAATAAAAGGTAAAAAAATAAAGTATAAATAATGGATTTGTTTGAAAAAAAAAAGATTTGATTTAAGAATTAGAAAGATTAAAATATAAAAATATTATATATTCAATTTAAAAATTATTTTAAGAATAAAAATATAATTAAATAATAAATTATTTATATTGACATTCATAACAAAGTATTTAATAATTTATGAAAAATTAATTATTTAAATATCTTGATAAATAAAAGTAAAATATAAAGATATTTTAACGAGGTTAATTTGCATATTCAATAATTATGATATTTGCATTATTTATTTAATTTAGAAATATAAATATAAATATGAAACTTCAAATGTCAACATCATTTAAAATATTTTATCAAATATCTTATTATTTTAACAGAAATTGGAATTTATAATAGCAATTTTATTAATTGATAGGAACAAAATAATGATTATAAAATTGAAAAGGTTTAGAGAATGGCTCTTGGGGAAAGCAAATAAGCATGTTTGATGGATCACTGACTTCAAAAGCTAAGATTACAACAATATAAAAGAAGGAGGAGCATCAAGGAAGGAGATGAAGTCTAAATCAATGGTTTTAATACTTCAAGAAACAGACATCTCAAATGCTGCATCAAAATGACCTAAAAACAAGATCAAGAGCCATCCTGATGTCCATCCAAAATCAAAAACAATTATTAATCCATATGATTAAAACATTAAACAAACTTCGTGCTATGATCATATTCAGGGGGTGAAGTCACTTGTGATTTTGATGGTAGCCCATCTTATTTTTCACCTGCAGGCGCTGCCAAAAGGAACCTCCATAGCCTTCCAGCTTTGGCTCCATCCCAACAATAAATCCAACATTGATATTAATATCGATCACGCAATCCCCATCACAACCTTTTTTTTCATTTATCATGAATTGCTCGTTTTTTTCGGGTCTATTCATTTTCAATAATTTATACTTTTAGGTTTGATGCTATTTTTAATTTCTTATTTCTTTTTGGTTGCATTTTACGATTTAATTAATATATTCTAATTCTTCTTAAATAAATTCATTTTTCACTGACTAAAAAATATAAATTAAATAAATAATTTAAATATTATGAAATAAACATTTTATCTTTATTATGAAATAATTAATTCAGTCATCGTTGTCTTACATGCATCACTTATTCACATCACAAAAAACATTTATAATTTTAAAGCATTTAATTATAAAGTTAATGGATTGTTTTTAAAATAAATTAAAATTATTAAGGATTAAATAATTAATTTATTGTTTATTATAAGATTATTGTGATTGTAAAATAGGATGAATTTTTATTTAATTATAATTAGTCATAAAAATAAATCCTTATAAAAAAAAAGTTAAATTAAAAGATTATCTTTTATATAAAGATATCTTTCCAACACAAAAACTATTGAAGTCAAGTCAATAATCTTGTATCTAATAGAATTCATTAATAATGTCATTTTGAAAAAGTAAAAAAAAAAATATATAAATATTTATTTAATTTATTTAATTATTTTGCTCAAATATTAAATATTTATTGTAATGATGGAAATAATAAAATAATAAAATAATAAAAATGGATTGAATAACATTATCCAAACACTAAATACCTCAATGATCTAAAATAGATCATAATTGGATGAAAAGAAATGTCAAATTTGTGGAAAAGTAACTTTTCAACCTTACACGTGTCAATTAGTAGGATATGGAACCTATTTCCAAAGAAATTAAAAATTAAAAATATTTATTTCAACTTCTATTGGTTACTATCATTTTAAATTTAACATTTATATTATTTAAATTCAAAAAAAATTAAAGTTGAATTTATCCACAAATAATGTCAAAAGTTTGAATAATATATTTGGCATTAACGCAATAAGTCAAAATAACTTTTCCATTAAGCAATAGTCAAAATTTTAATTTTTAAACTAAATTAAATTAATATATAATTTTATAAATGAAATAATTGAAATTTAAAATAACATTACGTGTTTGAAAATTTTAACTATTCATTAATATAAATTGGTTATTAATTCTTTTTGTTTCAAATTGACAGATATTTTTTGAAATTTATATATATTATTATTATATTTAGAGTTGATAAGAGTGGTAAGTGTTCATTATTGCTAGAGAGAACGTAGAGAAGGAGTAATATGTTTTTTTTGGTAATCCAGGTGTCGGTGCTTGCGCTCCTCTAGTCCTGGACCTATGACCCAACCCCCAAAGACCATAGGTGGGTAAATCCGAGTCTGATCTCAGTCAACAAGTGCGAGTATTGGCTTCCAGCGTAAAGTCCAATAGAGCTTACAAACCTTGTTGCTCCTCTCTTCCCCCTAGGGACTTACAAACAAAGTTGCTCCCCCCACTACTCGAATCCGCGTTCCAAGCCCTTACCGCTGAGTTACCCCGTGGGGTGAAAAGGAGTAATATTTGACATAATTGAATAGAAGAAAGATTTTAAGATTGCATAGGGATGAAATTAAGTGATTTTAAATAGATATGAGATTGTATAGTTGAAAATAACTTGAATGATTTCAGTATCATATATGTACGATATATATAATCGAAAATAACTTAAAAAATTTAATAAATATTATATTAAACTTTTCAACTTCTTAGAAAGTGGTACAGAATATGTTGAAAAAATTTTCATGTTAAATTATAGAAATGATCTTCAAATCAAATCATTATAAGTATTCCTATTATAATAATATTTTATTTTATTATTAGTTAATCTCTTAATGTTTAAGATGATTTAGTAAAGGTAAGGAATTATGAAATTTTAATATATTAAATGTATTTTAAAATAATAAAATTAAAACAAAAATATACTTATTAAATAATAATGAAAAAAATTTGAAGTAAATTTATATTTACTCTTGAAGAAAAAAAAAAAAGGAAATGAAGAAATAGGAGGATGCTCCCGTGACTTTTGATACCATCCATTTGGTGGTTTGTATGATGGTGATGGTTTATGCGGTTTTTAATTTTATCAATTTTTATGGGTCCCAAAAATAAATATAAAGAAATTCCTATTCTTTGCTAACTTTAAAATCATTTGAAAAAGATTTTTTATCCCATTTTATATGCCCGTTCTTTCTCAATTATTTCTTATTTTTTTTGTTCATTTTAAAATCCATAAAGTATGTAATTGAGATTATTATTATTTATTTTCAACACCAATAAAGATTTATATTCCAACGGTCCATAAATCTGGATCCGAATTTTCATTTAATTCTCGTTAAATAAAATTAAAAAAATATATTAAAATTCAAAATATAAATTCATCCTTTTGTGAAATATAAATGATAAAATAGATCATCCTAACTACTTAATAATTACGTATTTTATTAGAAGATAATTTTATATGAATCATAAATGAATATAATATATGAATTAATGAATAAATATATTAAATAAGAATTAAATAACCCAAAAAGTAAAATAATTAGAATGGGTTGAAAATGACATTACCTAACATAAGATAAGAAGTGTAGGCAACCAAGGCAGGCGACAAGTTAATTATCACTTAAACACTATCTTTAATCTCCAATTAATAAATTAATATATATATATATATATATTTATTTATTTATATATGAATATTTAATCAGCTTGAAATATGAACGTATGTAAACACAATTGAATATTACATCAAAATATTTATTTATTAAATAGAATTATCATGGATCGAATTAATTTTGATATCATAATAATTTTAGATATTAATTTAAATTTTTAGACAGAATTTTAGAAATGATTCGATATCATCGATCGAAACAAATAGTTTTAAGGTAAATTATATTTATTATTTATGAATAAATTTAAGTAGTTTAAAATAAACATCACTCGATTCGTTTGAGGATCACCTAATTCACTAAAAGGCAAGTAGTACAATTGGGATCGTAGTTGATTAAAATAGTAATAATTGAACCACAAAAAAAACAAAAAATGAAAAGAATGTTGTCCTGACTAGACATTGAAAATGAACGATACTGTGTCGTTTAATGAATTTGCTACATAGTTGTAACAATGTTGTCATTGTGTCTCTTTTTTTTAAGAGTCAGTTGTCTTCTGATGATTCTTAAGTTGCCAATAGATTACTTCAAGAGTTGCTAACTTGAAAACCTTTTCTTTGTTCTATTGTTGTTTTGTTCTTGCATTTATTTTTCGATTCTATGGTTCGAATCTTAAAATTTCATATAATTATTATCATTATAAATCAAATTTAGTAAATATTATTGATATTTAAATTATTCATATAAATATTTAATGTAAATGCATTTATAAGAGAATAATAATAAGAAAAGTATATATCTGAATAATAAAAAATAGAGTCATAGATAGATATACCATATCATATTTTTATCAAATTAAATATACTCATAAATAACAATAAATTATATTAGAGTGAGAAATTCAATTATTATTTGATTATAAGCTTTTGATGATGATGTGATAATATATATTTTTCTTTATTATTGTAATAGGTAGCCATTGCATAGAGTTAAAGATCATGTTAGTTGCCACAATGACTCTTTGGATATTATGTTGAGGAATTAACTTTTTGTGGTATGTGTGTTTAGTGGGTTGGACAAAAAAATAGCTATCCAACTAGACCTTTTTTTTTTATATATATGTTGAAATGTAAAGTGTTCTTAGTTATATGTGTTTGATTTTATTTATAAATGAAGGTTTGGACACACAATGATGTGAAATTTTATATTTAATTATATGAACATTGCAAGGCTTTGTTGGGTATCTTTCAAGTAAATGGAATAAAGTGAAGGCATGGATTCCCATGTGGTTGATGCTTTCTTGCCTCTAATATTATATTTATATCAATTGATTGGTTGGTATAAAATAATTTAACATTTTAATAATAAGAACAAAGTAAAAGCAAAAAAAAAAAAAAAAAAAGAACAAGATAAGGAATTATTTATTTACATGATTTTGTCTTGTATTGCACCCACTCCAATAATTCTATTTAAATGTATCTAATTGTCAAAAAAATACATAAAAATAATTGAATATTATTTTGAAAAAAAAAATAATCACACATATAAATGATTGTATTATATAATATGTAATTGTTCATTTAAAAATTGAATAATATTGAAAATTTAAACTTGAATCTATCTTACTTCAAAAAAAGCAAATAACTAACTAAAATATCCCTTTTAGACATATAAATTACTCATATTAATAACATATCCTTAACAATAATAAGAATTTTTTTATTGTAATGTGAAATTTCAAAGATCAATAACTTAATTTATCATTTAAATTAATATTTTTTAAATACTTAAATATTTCAAATTGTTTTAATAATATAACATATATCAATTTAATTAAATAATTCATTCCAAATTTAAAAATCAAAATTTTAATTTTAAAATTTATAAACCAGATGCTACATCATCTAAAGTGTATACACATATACTACTAATGTTAAATGTAATATAAAAAAAAGCCTTCCATTTCAGTATTTCAACATAATATATATATATATATATATAATTAAATAAGTTATGATTTCAGTAAATCTCTTGAATAATATGAATTAATAACAGTTACGTAAGCAGACATTATTGACTTTCGAGTGAAGACGTAATCACATGTAATTATGGCTTCTTTAGTTTATTTCATTAGCCTGCATTTTTTATTTAATAATTACTGGATTAGAGCCTAATTATCATAATTAATCTTGGTTTTAATGTTTCATTATCTTTCCATTTTCAAAAATATATTATTAATTGATTAAAAAACTGAAAATCTTAAAAAATAATTAAAAAAAAAAGACTTTGATGGGATACGATCCAAAGCATATGATTAATAAATACTAAATAAAAAAAAGAATGGAATAATGAGGAAGCAGTAAACGTGAGTAGTATACAATTAAAATGTCTAATAATAAACCACCAACTCCATCAACTGATGTAATATTAAAAAGGAGAGTAGCTACAGTTGCAGTGGGTCTTCTTGATTTTTCCAAGTAAACGGAACGGATAAGAAGAGGGCCGAATCCCCGTTTGAATATCCTCACAGATTCTTTGTAACATTTAGTAACGTATTTCCATTGCTGTCTTTTTTATTTGTGATAATCACACGTGGATCTTTCATGAAAACGTTTCGGATAAACACGACCCTACGTATTTTATTTTATATTTCTGTCATTTCTTTTGAGAGAAATATGATTTTAAAATAATATAATTGCATTATGATCCGCATTATTATTATTATTATTATTCAAGTGGGTTTTTTTTTAAAAAAAAATTAGTCAAAAGAAAAGAAAGGTCATATAATATGGGAGTTAAGGGACTCATCCACCGCATCAGAGGGGACAGATGGCACAAATGTATGCAAGCGCAAGTCTCATCACCCCCATCTTCTAACATGTCTCCATGCCGTGTCTGCCTAAACCTTTCCCTTCAGATATTAATTTTATAAATAATTTAAAAAATAGTAATTTGTAAATTAAAAAGACCAACGATGTGGATTAATATTAATAAATATTAAGGTTATTAATTTGACAAGTTACATTAACGTGTTGCCACGTCCGTATTCACTATCATCCCGCACTTCATTCAATTTCTAGCCAACGTTCAAACCTTTTACTTTTGAATTTACATTTTTAAAATTCAATTGAATTAATTATTTTTTAATTATAAAATAATTAATAATTGAATAAAACTGGAACCCATTTTCAGGCTACGGATAGACAGATTGTACACAGAGTAGCACATGACAGATTGTCGGAGAAATATTTGGAGGTCGCTGTCAGGAGGAAAAGGGGAGGAAAAACCCATACACCTTCACAACTGGATAGACATATAATTCTATTATTGTCCTTGCTCTCCCATTTCTCTTGCAGGAACTCATTCCTCATCCTCATCTTCTTCACGTCTGATATATATATATTATTAATTAATTAATTAATTAATTAATTAATAATCATTGAATGATTGCCTTCGGATATAATTTTTTTTTACGAAATCTGTAAAAAATATCTAGTTTATAGTAGGAAACTGCTAATGGTTTTTAGTCTATTAATTGTAGATTTCTTGAGATAATGAGATTTATGTATAAATTTTTTAAATTTAACTCAAATATATGAATAATAATAATTAATGTAATAAGCATTTACGACTACTTTTTAGTTTAGATGGATAATTTTCTATTACTTGTTGGATTTTTCTAAAATTGAAAATGAATGATTATTTGTATACATAATTGAGTGGTTTATTGGGCCAGTCGATGAAATGGGTTCACTTAGAGAAACCCGACCCAATTCCAACCCGATTCTTCAACAACTTTGCTATTCCAAATAACCATGGTGGTTTCTATTTATTTTGATTTAAAAGGAAGAAGTCTACTATCAATTCTTAATATAACTTTTTAGATATGAAGGAGATTAACAACAGAGGACGAATATATTGAGTTTCAAATCGATCTAAATATAATATAAAATCTTAATCATATTAATAATTATTTAAAATAAAAATTCAATATGATTAATCTTTCAAGATTCATAAAATATAAAAATATATTTCAAATAAAATTAATTTAATTACTTATAATTACATATAGAATTTTTAAAATTATTCAATGGTTAAAATCTAAATATCTATATTAAAATAATTTCCATTATTTTTAGATGTTTAAATAAAATTTATTATATTTTAAATACTTTTTAAATTAATTTGTTGAAAAATTATGTATATTGTTAAAATAATATATACCTTTAATAGCTATTTTATATTTTAATAAATACATCTAATAAAAATTTTACTAAACACATTATTTTATCAACTATCAATCATTAACTATTATGAATAACTAAACCAAATAGTTATTAAATAGTAAAACATACATGAAAGTGTTATTGTGGAGTTGGACTCAAGAGGGTTATTATGAATTTTTCCAATAATTACTTAGTGACAAGTGTTGTTGAAGTTAGATCTATGATTATTTGTTCTTACACAAAATGTCTCAAGAAAGATAAACAAGTAAGTCATTTTGCTTAACCTCATTGGAAGGTTACATGTCGCTTATGGGATCATGACTAATAAGTATATGTTCATATTTACTCGTCCTTTTAATTATAGATTTTATTAAACAAAGCATGCGAGTCAATTCAACAAATGCTTTCTTAAATTTTCATCAAGGCTTCAATACAAGATCACGATAAAGAGATTTGAAAACTATTAAAAAAAAAAAAGACTCATCATGATGGAAAAAATACGTGATTAGATAAAAATAAGCAAGAAAGGAGCATTAGGTTGCTTCTAACCAAGAAAATAAGCTATATATATAATTTATTCAAATTACTTTATCAATCTTATCTTTTATCCGATTTTTCATTTTAAAATATTGGTTACGAGATTTCACATTTTACATAATTAAACTATTTATAATGTTCATATTTTTGGATCTTATTAAATTTGAATTTGAATTATGGATTAAAGATAATTATATGATGAATTAATGGAATTAATATAATTATTAGGAATTTTTATGTTTGAGATGCATATTAAGATATTTTTATCACATGTTATTGCTTTAAGATTTACATATAATCATGAAATCATAAGTTAAAATTTACTCTAATTTCTAGTTTT
This sequence comes from Dalechampia spathulata, assembly GCA_948192965.1. Taxonomy (NCBI): domain Eukaryota; kingdom Viridiplantae; phylum Streptophyta; class Magnoliopsida; order Malpighiales; family Euphorbiaceae; genus Dalechampia; species Dalechampia spathulata. The sequence continues at coordinate 25,820 of CANYBF012220643.1, forward strand.
TTTTAATCATATTAGCTCAAACTACATACTAACTCCTTTATTATGAGAATGAAGAATAATTATTCCTTTATTTTACTTCCATGTATTTGAAAAAAAGGAAAAAATAAGGATGAATGAAATAAAATAAGGATGAAAAATAAATAAAAATTAAAAAGAGAAAAAAATAAAAATACTTTGTATAAAGGATAAATTTGCTCTTGTAAATAGTTTAGGCTAAAAATAGCATAATGAAAAAAATTGGAATTTCACTATTAACAACAAATGTTAACCTTTTTTTTCAATTTTTTCTAATTTTTTCTCCCATTTTGAAAGGATAGATCATTATAGAAAATAATGTTATTTATTTTTCTTTCCATTTTTTTGTTTTTATTCTCGGACAAGAGATAATAGTTTTTCATATTTTCTGTTGTCATTTTTTCCTCCCATTTTTTATATCCATCAAAACAATGTGTAAATGAGAAACATTTTTCTTCCCAAATGAAAGGATTGAAATGGGTGGAAAATAATTTTTCTTCATCCCTTCATTTTCTTTTCTTTCCTAGATAAGAGATTTAATTCTTCTTTCATATTTATCCTCTTATTTTCTTCATCTCTCTTATGTTACACTCAACCAAACAATACATAAAAGTTGGATTTATCTCTAAATCTACAAAAATTCTAAATTATCATATTTTGATCTTTCTAACTAAAGTAGTATCTGACAAAATTGAAAATTAGATGTTGAAAAGTTTAATTACTGAAATTTAAGTGTTAGATAAGATAAGTATTGAAATTTTTAAATATTGAATGTGTATGTTATTTGATAAATTTAATCATTGAAAAGTCTATGAACTTATTTGATTTTATATATCTAATCTTCAATATAATTTTAAATTATTATTATTATATTTATTTAATAATTTAAAATTTTTTTCTAAAAAACCTTTGAAATATAAACAACTTAACATATTTGTTGGCCTTATTGTTTATGGATTTTGATGTTAACAATCAGTTTATATCATTTTGACATGATTTCCTTTATTTTAGGTTGTGTACAGTTGTACCGGTGGTTGGTATGGGCGTACCAT
>CANYBF012220683.1:0-15383 GCA_948192965.1 Dalechampia spathulata
ACTTGAGATATCAAGGCTATCTTAACTATGGATTACTATACTTTGACTCCTATGCTTTATTCCTCCTTAGGAGGCATTCATAGTTTGGAGGTTGGGTATGGTATAAAGTGGTTGAAGGTATTTGAATATCAATAGAGGATTCACTACCCTAGATTAATAGTAAGGGTTATCTCAATGATTCATGAAGTAGTCTTTATTCAGGAATCTCTGGCCAGAGTAGGATGCCCGGGGTGAATGTGATTCACAGGGGCATTTTGGGAATAAAGACTATATGACATGAGAAATATATTTTAGGGTATGACTTAACATAATTAGTCATACATTGAGTTGACATTAATCCATACTCAAACCTAAAAGAGATAATGATGGTGAAAGGAGTTTATTGCAACGATGTCTGATATGGAAGGGTTGAAGTCAAACTAGTATTTGACCTCTTAATATTTGGATAATCATGATGTATAACTAGATACCGTTCATGATATACATGCTAAATATAAGATTTAACATGTTGCCAACATATTAGGAACCCAAGAGGTCACACACTTACAAATGAGGAATTCAGCTAAAATGGGCATTTTTGTACTTTTGGAAAAAGTCACAATTTTCTTATGAAAATTAATCTAATACTTTATGGACTTAACATTGAATGTTTAGAAGTCCATAAGGTTTAAGTTGGGCTATTGGTTTGGGCTATGATATGGCAAGTGACAGTTACAGGCCATATTAGTCACAGATGGGCCCAGGCCTGACTTAAGCTGAAAGGGTTTCAGCTTAACCTAATTTTGGAGTATAAATATATTGTTATAACCAAAATTAGGTCAAGCCACACCATTCTTCTTCCTTTGACAAAACATACACTCTTCTGTAGAAGTAGAATTCGGCCTTCACAAGAGAAATTGTGAGGAAGATGAAAATTCCATAAGACTTTTCTTCTTTTTCTTAGCTAGTTCACAGGAAAGGAGATAGAAGCAATTGGTTGCTTGCTTGGACTTCCTTATTTTGTGTGGATACTGTTAGAGGCTGCCTACTTTGGTGGTTTTTGGTTTGCTACAACCATAAACATTTTAGAGATAAAGAACGAAGGACATCTGCACATAAACTAAGGGTTACTATCCAATATGTCACATCTAATTTCTAAACAAGTTTTCTGTGTTTTGATGCAAAGATCTTCTTTTGGTTTATTGTTTTAAAATGAAAATTTTAAATTTCTTCCATTGCTTAATCACTAAACAAACCAACACCAATGATGGCAGAGTGGTTAACAGATTCATCAAGAAGCTATTTGCCAGATTCAAAGTTCCTAGGACACTCATCAATAATGGAGGAGTGCATTTCTGCAATGCAAAATTGGAAGCCCTACTCAAAAGGTATAATGTGCACCATAAAGTATCCATTGCATACAATCCATAAACTAGTGGTCAAGTAGAGGTAGTAAACAGAGAACTAAGATGAATCCTAGAAAAGGCAATTAATGGTTCCTGGAAAGATTGGGTAGCAAGGCTGGATAACATGTTGTGGGCATACCAGATAACATTTAAGACCCCTATAGGAACAACTCTCTATAGAATGGTCTATGGAAAAGCCTGCCATCTGCCTGTGGAACTAAAGCATAAGGCATATTGGGAAATCAAGCACTTGAATTATGATCTGAAGAGAGCAGGGAAGAAAAGGCTACTGTAGCTGTAGGAATTAGAGGTATTAAGGTACCTAGCATATGAAAATGCCAAGCTATACAAGGAGAGGACCAAGCAATGGCATGATGCACACATTAAGGTAAAATCATTTAAAGTTGGTGATAATGTGCTATTATTTAATTCCAGGTTAAGATTGTTTCCTAGAAAGCTCAAATTAAGATGGATCAGTCCTTTCAAAGTATTCTAGGTCTTTGAAAGTGGAGCAGTAGAACTAAGGAATGATAGAGAAGAGACCTTTAAGGTCAACAGGCAGCAGTGTAAGGTATACCTCGATGGTTTAATTCAGAAGCTAAGTGAGGTAACATCTTTAGATTAAGGCCGACATGAGGTAAAGTCTAGCTGATGACCTTAAACTTAGCATGTAAGTATGCTTTGTGTGTGTATAGTGTGTTTTGAATCAATTACATTTTGAAGTTATGGATTTTTTATGAAATTTGTAAGGTATTTGTATGTTGTTAATTAGAGGTTAGTTTGGTTTAATTTTGCATGTTTTTGAGTGGTGGAACATAGGAAAATAAAATCAAATAAAAAGAAAATAAGTGGAAGAGAATTTTCAAACTCCACGATCGTGGACGAGTCATAACCCGAGAAGCAAATTTTCTGTAAAATTCCATAATCATGGAGTTCAGCTCCATGATTGTGGTTGAGAGTTGACATTAAGGAGGAAGTTTCTATTATTTTCCAGGATTATGGAGTGTAGCTCCATGATCATGGATGAGGTACAGGTCACGACTTTAAGTTCAAATTTTAAGTAGCCACCCCCCCACTTGCCTCCTCACTCTCCTAAACTCAAAAATCCTTCCATCTTCTTCTCAAAGCTCTTGATTCTCTATCTTCCCAACATCATAACAGATCCATTTTCAAGTTTTTAATTACATTTTCTCCTAAAACCTCATCCTTTGATTTCTCTCACTTGTTCTTGGTTTCTCACATTTCAATTTTTTGGGTTTTCTTATTTAACTTGAATTTAGCTAGATTAGGGATAGTTTAGGGATAGATTAAGGTTATGTTGCATGATGTATATGTTAATTAGCCATGTTTTAAATTTTTGAATGGATTTGAGTAAAACCACATTCGAAGGAGGGAATGCCAGAATTTGAAACTCCACAATCGTGGATGAGTAAAATTGGTCCAAATTTTGTAATTTTTGAATGATACCTTGTTGAAACATCTTTGCATTCCCTTGCAGCCATGTTTAAGTGAGTCAAGCATATCACCAAGCGTACTCAAGATAAAGGGAACGCCCTAGAATCCTCAACCACTGACATGGCCAATCAATTCGGTGTGCTTTTTCCAATCTATACAATAGTGGAAGGCAGGAAGTACCAAAAGGTATGCAAGAAGCAAATAATCCTTCCTTATTATTATGACTGGGCTTTGTTAGACAAGTTAGGAGTGCATGAATCACTTAAAGCTTGGGTATTTAAATTAGGTTATGGCACATTCATTGTGGATGAGCACCGTGTGTTCAAGGAGCTAATTCATAAATTTTGCACCACTTATGACTTTATAGGGAACCAGATTGGTAAGATTCAATTTAGAATGAGGGGTAGACCATTAGAAATGACTTATGACATGATTACAGATGCCACAGAATTACCCCAGTATGGTTTTGCATCAAAACATACTGATTTTAAACCTAAGAATTTTTGGTCTGAGCTTACAAGGGGTGCTTTAGCTTATAACACTAGAAATGTCCCTAACTTACGGATCTGTGATCATATCTTAATCGTGCTGAACAAATTTATGGTTATCTCTATTTTTGTTGAGACAGAGAATAATAAAGTTTCTACCCAAGAACTCTTTCCCCTCTGGTGCATGCTGAATGGACATGACTTTTGCACCACCTTCCATATCATGAAAGGGTTCATGAAGATGGCTAGACCTCAGAGCAAGAAATTAGGTTTAGGCCATATTATCACTACCATTACTGATTATTTAGATGTAGATTTCACTAACCTCAGAAGAGAAAAAAACAAAAAGAGAAATAGGGTAATAAAAACCTTAGGATCCTCAAAAACACAGAGTAAATTAGATCACTCATATTTCAAGTCCTGGCATCAAACATAGAGTTATGTTGTATTAATTAGTGCAACTATATGAATGACCAAGCTTAATTGTCTAAGTTAAACATTTCTAGCTTCTCATTACCTAAGGATTCACTAAGTTTATATAAGAATTATAAGAATTATACCAAGCTTAATTATACATAGAGTTATGTTTTACTTTGTTTATTGTTTTTTTAGTAGAATTTGATGTGTGTGTTAAGTGTGTAGCCTTAAGACAGTAAATAAGAAGAAACAAGGAGTTTTATGCATGGAGGAATCACTCCATGATCGTGGAGCTCATTACCACGGTCATGGTAGATGAGCCAAGAAAGAAGGAAACTGCTGGAACTTTCCATGATCATGGACTTCAACTCCACGATCGTGGAGTCAAGGCAGCTAAGGAAGAAAAGCTGCTAGAAAAAGCCACGATCATGGACTCCAACTCCATGATCGTGGACCTGCAATTATTTATCATTTAAAGTACCAATCTTGCAGTCAACTCAAGGGGAAGAATGGGATCCATGAGGGGAACAAAAACAAAAAGCGTTAATGGAGATCTCATGGGTAATGGAACCTACAATATGGGTAAGAGATACAAACAAATGGAAAATAAGGTTGGGAAAACCTCCATGAGAAGCATAAACGGAAGGTGGCAGCTAAGGTTTAACAGACCCATCATCTGCAGAGATAGTAGTCTGTTCCTTAGGGCAATTTTATGTTCTCCTTTGTTCTTCATTTCTATTGTATTTTTCCTAAGCCATGAGTGGCTAAGTACTCTTTAGTAGGGTTTGATTTTTGAAATCCCTTATTAGGATAACTAATTGTGCTTGTGAAACATTACTATAGGTGTTTAATTTTAAAGATTGGTTTTAGAAATAAAATCTCTGCTTTATGATTACAACAAGAGTTGCATTATAGAATGCTTGTTCAATTCTAGAGATTAGCTTGAGAAATGTTCAATTATAGAGATTAGCTTTCTAAACAATTTCTTATACCATGTAGTTGTAAAGAGAGTTAAATTACAGAATACTTACTCATTCTGGTTAGATAGATGTGTATGAGAGATCTATATGTTCCTAACTCTTGTATGATTGCCTAATAGTTTCTCTAATTGGAGGACCCAATTATGACTAAGGAATTCTAAAGGTTAGAGTGAAATTTAGTTGGTTTCACCTATAGAGAGGGTGATTGATGCTGTTGGATATCTTGGGTAGTAATAACCATATGACTGTTATCCTAGCTTGGTGATGATGATCTCAAATTCTATGTTTTATATCATTGTTTTACCTTATTACATTTGATCTTACCCCATTCCTTACATATTCACTTTTGCAACTGATTACTTTCAAAACCCAAACCATTATTGTTGCTTAAACAAACCAAAAATCTAAGTAGTGGCGGATAAGCAATAAATTCTCATAGGATCGATATCTTACTACAACCATCTGTATACCTATAGTGAAGTAGTGATTAAACCTACTATCATTTTAGGGATGATCAATAGTGCCATGATTCAAAACCACTACCTTTGAATGTTAATTAAAAACAAAACATATACTTTTCAGATAGGAATCACCAAACCTAGGCTTTGATAGCACTTTTATATGTGACACCCTTACCCTATTTGTAGCTAAGGTAAAAGAATCTCATGCTTGTGAATCATGCTCAAAAGTAAAACTCTCAAGCATAACCCAAGGGATGAAAAATGAATACCAAATACATTTACATAAATCTTGAAAATAATCCTAATTAAAATATTAAATAAAAGGTTTGAAAAATAATTTCCATTTTCACACAAAACAAATTCAAAAACATGAGATTTAAGATACATTTGGAAGTAGAATCATGGCCAGTATATATCATTCATTCAACATCAATTAAACAATTCACAATCTGCTTAATGCATCTTAAAATAGGAATCGTAATATCACATTTGATTGAATTACTACCCAATTGTGCAATTACAATCCCCTTGATGAGTAACCCTATGAAGTGTACAAAAAAAATATTTAAGCCTAACATTCTTTCATATAAGCATAAACTAATCTTAATTATAGCATTATCCTCGTTGAGGCTCCCTAACTATGATAGTCATACACAAACAACTATCACCAAGTAAAATAATTAGTGGTACATGAATTCTAATCCAAAATAATTAGACTTAATAATAGTTCAAATAATAAGATTTAACCTCAAAACCCTTATATATATAAGTATATGTAATAATTCAAGAAAAATCATAATAGTATTAATATAGAAGTTTACAAATCTATAATATTAGCCCTTCAAACTTAAAATTTTGAAACCTCATACAATGGACATGCTCTTATAAATTAGTTGATGAATCCTTCTCTCAATGAAACATTATATCATGACTAAAAACTAGGTTTCTTAGCTAAGAAAGAAATTGCTTTCCTAAAATCTTCACATAATGACTAAGAACTAGGATAAGAACTAGGATCATTCCACTATCATTTACATCATAGTCAGGTAAGGAGCACTCCCCTAAACATTCACATCATAACCAAGTCACTATCATTCACATTATGGCATGCAAATATATCAAGTAAGTGGGCACAAAAGAATCAATTAACCATTTTCTACAAACCCATGAACACAACTCATTCATAACCAACCACACTATTTTTCACAATTAAAATCCTTACTTTTCAGTATAGGTGTTTAGTTTAAATATATATAATTGCATATAAAATATATAATTTCAAACGTATTTTGCCCAACACACATTACCATAAATAAGCTTCCTAAAAAAATGAAGAACAATAAATGCTTTATTTTTCAACCAACTCATTAAATAACATTAAATTCACTTTGAGTTTAAAATCGCATTTATCATAAAGATTAAAGTTAGACTTTATGTACAAACCACAACCTCTTCTTTAAAGCACTAAAATATTTTTCCCATTTTCCCCTCCTTGAACTTCTTTTAGCCAAATCCTCAATTTCATAACCCTAGACCCAAATAATACATAAAATTATTTCTCTAACCTATATACATATTATTAGTAGATAGAAAATCAAATTAAATCCTCTATTCTTTACCTTAAAAGCTTTAAAATTTTCACCTAATGAATAGTTATAAGATTACTATTCACTTCACTAAACCTTCAAATTCTTCTTGTTACATAAGCTTCCACTCTTTTTTTTCTTCAAAATATGACTTAATTTAAATGGATGAAATTTATTCACTAATTAATGTATGGGCTATGTTAGGGTTTTTGGTAGAAATGGGTGGAAATAAGCAAGAAGATGAAGAAATAAGAAGGGGTGGGCCAAGCTAATTGATGATAGAAAGGATCTTCAATGATACAAAAATCTAATACATTAAGCAACATCTCCTCCACTCAGAAAAATGACCTTGGGTAGCATAAGCCAAAAAGCATGAATACAAAATGCAAATAAATAATCAATATTAGGCAACAAAGAGAAATATAGGACACAATGATCAATCCAATAATAAATATGAGTGAGGTTGTAAAAATGTCATAAGAACCAATTTGTAGATAAAAACCATTTAAAGACACAAATTGAAATATCTCAAAATCATCAAGCATCAGTCATAAATAAGTCAACATCCAAATCTAGTCAAAATATGTCAAGTGATAAATAATCAATTAAAATGACATTTAATTGAAGATTAAGACTAAATTAATTGACTTTTATGCAAAAATCAACAAATCAATCATGAGAATCAAAATTAAAAAATTCCAATCTCATGAAAAATTAATTGGAAATGATTCAACATCTAATCTAAACTCAATCATATCAAAGCTCAATTAAAATAAAATTAACAGTGGTATTTAACTTGAAAATTAATTTTAAGGCCAAAATTACATAATGTTTGATGAATTTAGACATTTTGATTACTATAGAACCTCAAATACTACTGAACACATCAATTAGCATTGAAAAATGAGTGAAAATAAGTGAAAAATCATTAATTTATGAAAATCTGGTAGTTATATGTGCAACATATGGAATGACATGTGCAATATGTATTGAGAAAAAGGGCTCTATGTGCAAAATATCTAGTGATATGCACCACATATCAAATGATGTGTATCCATGGGCAAAATAAGCAAAAATTGGTTTTTAAGAAAAAGACACAAAAAGAGTCACAAATCCAAGCAAATATGTGACTGTTATAAATCATTCTAACTACAAAAGAGCTAAGAATGCTATAATTACATACATGATTGAAGCCAATCAAGCATAAAATAATGCAAAATCATAAACCCATTAAGAAAACTATGAGAAACAAGGGAGGAAGAAGTATTCCAACACTCATCAAAGACTATTGGGCCTTAATCTTGATTCTAAAATGTGTTTAGGTATTTAAGTAAGGATTAATTAGTCTTTAATCCTAATTAAGAACTTAATTAAGTATTTAATTAAGTGAGAAGTGCTTATGGTAGAGTTTGACCATAATTTGCATAATTAAGACCTCTTTCCTTTAGATATATGAGCCATATTTATAGATAAGGGTTGTGGGTTACCAGAAATGAACTAGTAATATGGGATTCTGGGAATTTTGAAGGTGATATGCACATCATATAGTGCAAGAAAATTCTATATGCTCATCATGTAACATGATGTACTCTACACATCAGAATTTAAAGCCATGTGTGCCTTATGCTCTAGGCACCTAGAGATGTGCATCCTATGCCCAATAGCCCTCATTCATGCCAAAATAGCATGGTGACATAGGGAACATGCTATATTTGCATGAGAAAAGGTTATGAACCATATGCATTTCAATTAAATGTATGTAGTATGTCACACTATGTGCTCCATACATTAAGAAATGCATATTATGTGTTTCACCTTCCACAGGAAAAATACAACATGTCCTGCATGTCCAAAGCACTTATAAGAGGCTAGAATGCAGGTTTGCAAATCAAAATCAATATAAAAGACCTATACCAAGCCAAATTGAAGAAAACTCAAAGTTATACATGCGGGTGAAAAGTCAAGGTCTACACCATGTATTTAGTTAAATTCTCCTTAACCAATATTTACAACCTAACTTACTTAATTTCCATGCACAAACATATCATCATATAACCATGTTCAATTCCTACTTCTAAATTAATAAACATATAATGGATTTGATTAATTTCCATCCAATAATGTCAAGTAATTCATTTTTTTATTGCAACTAAACCATATAATATTTTCATTTGATTTTATTCAAAATTAGCAATATATACTAGTAATTTAACAAACTATTATATATTTACATGTACATATATTATATATAAAAGCTTATCAAAGTTTTCCTCTATGCACTCCTTCTATAAAAACTCATCATTTAAGCCTAGTACAAGTTCTTGACTTTCTAACACCCTTTCGTTTATCTTAATATTGCTTCCTTCAAGCCTTAACTTTCAATAGTTAACATGAATATCATTACTCACCTATCTTTCCTAATTCTCTCTTAAATCTTATTCTGTATGATTACTCAAGGAAATGTCTTAAAGTATTCAACTTCCCTAACTCAATGATCATTAGTTATATTAAAGAATTCTTTAACAAGTCAATTTCATTGCCTCATTCATTTAATAAAATGGTTACCCCTTTTCAAGTGATAAACTTTGGCATGATATGAATAAATTTCATTTCTTTTGTAACCTTATAAACTATAAATCCATTTTTTCTTGTATTGATCAAGTTAGTGAACCTAAAAGTCTTTAGTTGACCAACCTATAGTAAATTAGTTGATATATCAATTTATATGCCAATGTGTATGTATGTGTGTATATGTGTGTATATATATATATATATAATCTTATTAGTCTTCTTAAATATGAATATGTGATAAAGCACAATATTAAACCTTAATTCCCCTTTAAATTTCTACTTAAATTATTTAAACATCATTCCTTTACAATTTATTCTTATATTTATTTAAATTAAACTCCTAACTTTATCATATTTTCATCCTTTTATAATTCATTTAATTTACAAAATAGTAATAAGGATTAACATCTTTCTTGTAATCATTATTTTCTATCCTACCATTAAATCTTTATACTTTTCTAAATGATCAAATATTATACATACATAAATTAATTCAAGTGACTTATTGTAATTATATTAATGATTAAAAATGAGTGCACTAGTGGTTGTCATAATTCCAACTCATATAGAGATAATATGCAAGTTTTAAGAAAAGGTGTTATAAGGTCTCAAACAATCTCTCTATGCTTGGTTTGAAGGATTTATTAAAGTCATATTTTCCATAGGTTTAACATTAAGGAGATCATACTATATTTATGTAATATTTTGCATTAAGGGTAACATGTGTTCATTTAGTTTGTATGCATGATATCATAGTAACAAGGGATGTTAATGTAAGAATTATGGAATGGAAACAAAGACTAATGCAAGAGTTTAAGGTTAAAAATCTAGGTAAACTGAAATATGTCTCAGATAGTAAAGTGGCATGCTCTAAGGAAACTATTTTTATCTCTCAACACAAGTATATGCTCAATTTACTTAAAAAAACCGATATGCTTAAGTGCAAGCTTATGGAAAAAATAATTATGTTAAATCATAAGTTATGAGATGTGCTCAAAGATGTTGAAGACTTATATACTTGTCATACACTAGACATGATATTGCATATACAATAAGTATTGTTAGTCAATTCATGAATATCTAATGGAAACACATCTTTGTGGGGTTAACAGAATTTAATAGTTCTTCAAAGGCTCTCTTAAGGAAGGAATTTAAAAGGTGAAAAAATAAGTTTGGAGTGTTATTTGAAGGTAGACTATGTAGGATAAATTACTGATAAAAGATCTACCTTTGAATCTTGTACCTTCATAAGAGGTAATATTTGTACTCCCCTTATCTCTACCAAGAATCAACTTATGAATGTGTTCATAAAAAGATTGTCTAATAATATGTTCTAACAATTAATATACAAACTTAGAGCGGATGGTATTCATATACTAACTTGAGAAGGAGTGTTACAAATCATAAATAATAGTATCATGATTCTTTTTTATGTTTTATTGATTATTATTTGTCATATTCATATCTTCTCAATCTAGTTCTATAATTAAGTTTCTTGTATATAAGCATCTTTTATTTTTTTCTAGACTAGGATTTTGCTAGTATAATAGAGATTGTAATGTTCAATAATATACACACTAAAATTATCCTTTAGTATTCTTTTTCTCAATACAAGTGTAATATCCATTATGATGCAATATATTATTTTCTAAAATATCCTTTAATGTACATATAACATACAATAATAAAAAAAACATAATCAAAATTTAATATACATATAATATGAATTATTTTAATGTATTTATATTTTTTTAAATTTATAATATCAATAATTAATTTGTGCATGAAAAGATATAAGAGCAAAAATGTATATACCTATATTTTATTTACTTAAAATATTCTTAAAGAGATAATATATTAGATAAATGAAGAGATGGATTAGTGAAGATAAAGGAAAGCTAAATGATAATATTAAAGAAAAATTAACTAATAGTTAATTTAGGTGTGTTTTTATAATATATGAAAAGGTCTTAATCTGTAGAAAGAAGACATAATTTTATAATATTTTAAAAATATTATGCATTATTAAAAAATTTAAAAATGATGTGTTCATGTAAAAATTCTCTTTAAAAATTGCAAAAATTTTATAAATCTTTTATTTATTTTAGACTTTTTTTATCAAAATAAAATTACTTTTAATTGATTAAGATAATTAAATAAATAAATTAATATTAATTAATTTATTATTTTAATAATTAATTTCATAGGCTTAATTTTTTTTATTTGATCCAAATCTAACTAGCGTAGATAAATTTAACCAACTCAGGTTTAGAAAAAGAAAAATTTTAAAAGCTCAAGATGGAGGCAGTTGATTATGGAATCAAATAGCATGATAGGAGACTAATGGAACTAGTTTAAAGGGAAAATTGGTACATGATGAGAGATAGTTATGTGAACTTGAAGAAGAAGAAATTAAGGAAAAAGACATAAATAGAAAAGGAAGTCATGAGAATAAGGATAAGCAATCATCATTAAAAATTCACTCTACATAAATATTCAACATTATAAAATTAGATGGCTTTTTTTATTAAATTTTCAAATATACATTATCTCCTTAGTATCTTATAAGTACCATATTTCATTTCTAATTCAAGCATTTTTCTTTTTTCTTACTAACCTTAGTTCTTCAAATAAAGTAAATAAAATATTTATGATAGTCTGATTAAAAGTTAGAAGATATAATTTAATTTAAGAATAATTTCATAAAAAATTAATGAACAATTTTTTCCTCATAATCAATAAGACTACATTAACGATAACATAAAAAAAATAAGGAGTATTTTGAAGGAAGAAGCTATTTCTAAATCTTAAGAGTTGGAAGTGCTTGCTACTACTACAGGGGGTTTCATCAACAATTCTACAATCATTGAAACATATTAAAAGATAGACATTTTCCTAGGAAGTAGAAGTAGTTATAACTGCATTTAGGATTATTATCCTTGACTTATATTTTTAATTTTTTTCTTTAAAACATATATGTTTTGAGGCTAATTTTTAGCATTTGCTAATAAGTTTAGTTAAGTATTGTGATGAAAAGTCATGATTTAAAGGAGAAGGAATGACTCATTATAGAGAGAATAGTAAGTTAATGTTGACTAATGATGGGCTTACAACTCATTTTAGTAGGTAATTAAGATGTTTTATTGACTTGTAAGAAGCTTGTCAACTCATGACAAAGGCTAAGGAAGTTGTATGTCGACTCATGAATGACCTATTGAGTTAACAACACTTAGAAAATCATATAAGTTCATCAAATTTGAGGCTTTAAAGCATATGCCCTCTTCAACCAAATCTTTGAGGCTTTTAATTTTCTAACCTTTTGGAGCCATAAAGGAGTTTGATAAGGGAGATAAAAGGTTAAAGATTAAAGGTATCACTTTTAAAGGAAGATGAGTTTATCAATAGGCATCAAGGAAGGGGCATGTGAAAAAGCTATAATTGCAACTCATTTTAAGGGTTTGTTTAACTTATATTTATTGGAGGGGAAATAAGTGTAGTCAAACATCATTTGATTATTATTAAATACTTAATATAAATTTTTCTTGGTTTTAGTTTTAATTAACTTCTTTCTAGATTTTTTAATTAATTTTCATTTATGAAGAATTATTGAAGGATATTTTTTCAACCATTTAAGGGCAATTTTATCTATTAAGACTCAAGTACATAATTTGGTTTTAAGGATTTTATAGTCTAATTTCTCTTCTTCATCTTCATTCTTATCTTGAACATTTAGTTCTTATCTTTTTGGCTTGATAATAACTTAAAATATGGAAGTTATATTTAATTATTATTGGCTAAAAGCTTTATTGGATTAATGAATTAGTTTGATAATGTATTAGTACTTGAATTCACTATATATGCTTGATCATCATCTTTTGTATTGTAATTAAGAATTTGCAATGAGAATTATTCTTCTTGATTGAAATGAATTATAATCACTTGAATTAAAGGACTTTTGAGTCTATTTGGAAAGGAGTTAAATAATTTTAGTATGAAATATGTATGATTTATATGTATAGCCATAATGTTGTGAGAATACTTGTAGTCCTACATGTGACACCATTGATTATTAATGAGAATTACTTTTAATGACTATTTGCTAAAGTTTCCAACTTGACATTAATTCTAGGTTATTTTTATTAAAGAAAGTTCCATAGTTATTATTATATATTCTTCATAGTTTTACCCTTATTTGTAGTAAAGAATACCTTGTATCCTCATTTTGTATCACTTAGTTTTAATATGACTTGAACTCCCTATCAATTCAATTGGTAAGCATTCATTCTAGGGGAGGTGAGTTAAAGATTGGTTAAACCAATGACAAGTCTTATTAAGACTCTTGAAAATACTTGCAAGACAAGTTTTACTAGTTCCGTAATTAAGGTGAATAAGTTTGATTCTTCTAGAAGTAAATAGGTTTTTGAAAAGCATGGGATTTGGTGGAAGTTCCTTAAGGGAAGTACTGGAATTAGGGAAACATATTAACCACTCCATAGGAGAGATGAACGTCACTTTTCATTAAAAGGTGATTGCTATGGAAGTTGCTAGCTTGTTGGTAGACCTCTAAATCAAAACTAATTCATAGTTACAGTAATCATATATATCATCCTATTTGCTATAATGATATAAGATATGATCCAGTCCTAGGAGTAGTTATAAGGGAAAGACTATTTCCTCCACTTCAACGTATGTCCATTAATGTTGACATTGTGAGGGAAGTGGTTTGGTAAGTATATGAATATGGTTCACAATAATATGATATTCAAAGTTTCATAAGTCATCGAGATTTTTTGGACAGAAAAAACTTTTATCTTAAAAATTATAGAGTTCATGATTTCTCCTTATTTATTGATGAATATGGATAATGAATAGTAGAACATATAGTTAGGTTTGCCATTTAATATAGTAAACTCACAACTATGAGAATTTTAACTAATTTAAATTATGACTATTTTCTAGCTTGTTGATAGGAGCAACTTTCACATAATTTTCAACATTGTCCAAAAATTAAATATGCACTTAACAAGAAATAAAAAGGTGATTTCATATTCAATTTTTTAGAACTAAGCTAGAGGTTTATGTAGTAGAATTATTTAAATTGACATGAGAAGTTTATTGATTACTTGAACAAAATGAATATACTAAATATATAACTCACATCTATTTTGACAACATATAGATATCTAAAGAAATTTTATTTTTTTATCAACTTTAAAATTTTATTAAACTCCTATTCTTTTTCTTTTTTCAATTTATAAACTGACAGGAATCAATTATATAATTTTTTATATTTATTGTTAAAATTAATATATCCTTTATATGATCGGCATACGAAGCATTTATTTATTTTATATCTATATATGCATATATACACACCATTGGTTCTTATAATAAAAGATGCAACAGCTGGACCTCCATGTACAATTCATATTATAAGTAGCTGTGGCATATGCGCTTCCATGTCTGTTTTCAAAATTCTTCCCATCTCTTCAAACATGAGAATGGAATCGGCCTTACATGGACAGGAATCGAGCTCTAGACAATGCTAAGATCCAATGCCATTTGGGCTAAAGAGATGCTAGCTTCTCCATATATACACAACTTGGTCTAACAAAATCAAACCAAGAGGTAGTGGTTTGTGTTTGATTTCTTCATCATTAATTAGTTACCATCAATTTATGCATGGCTTAACCTGACAAGGCAGGTGAATTTAACTCAGCCATACGAGGTTTTATCTTTTTCTGATGTAATTTGAGAGATTTTTGAATCAGTAACTTGCATTCATTTATTTATAGTCACTGTATATGATACGGTTCTACATGGGACTCAAGAAAACACAAGAAGCTTGAAAGAAGATCCATTAACTTTTCCAAGTGGTCCAGTCACAAGGTCACAAACCAATAAATTTAAAGCAGCTATGAACATATTTATTCAAGAACAAATAACAATGGAGCTGCAAGAACAGGCTTTCTACAAGTGCTATTTGGAGCTTAAAGAGGTGCCTAAGGCCATAATATTGCTTGGGGTGAATTTAGAAGAG